>JARKIC010002315.1:0-67131 GCA_029378375.1 Mycena olivaceomarginata | reverse complement strand
GCTATCTGTGCCGTAGAAGAGCCATCCGGAGATAGATACGAGTTAGCATGGCGCTTTGCAAGTCCCGTGACACTAACTGCCATGGACTTTTGAAAAGTGTTTACTGCACCAGCTGCCTAAGTGTCCTCGTATCCAGTGGTTCAAACACCCCGATCGGGTTTGCAACCACTCCTGTACTTCGTGTACGCTTCTATGTCAGCCCTTGGTGCGTCCGGGGACTAGCCTGTACGGGTTCCTAGTCCCTAATGTCTTCTGTATCCTGTGGCGCAGACTCCCCGAGGTCTGCGGCTTTGGAATCCGAGGGCCCGGGTTTCAACCGTGAGAAGGTCACGTGGTGGCGTCATGAGAGTCCCGTGCCACTAAGATGCATCTGTATCCATACAGACGTGTCGCGCGAAAAGGTAGGAACCCGTTGGGGGCAGACAAAATACCATTTCTGGGTAAAATGTCTCACTGGCAGGGGACTTGCGAGCAACATTGAAGGACTCAACCGAGTTCCCAAACATGCCACTGCAAATATGATTACCTAACTTTCCCGTGCCTTTGATCAATAATTCTCATCAACAACACCTCAGCCACGCGTCGTCCTCACGATATCTTGGACACACTCTATTTGGAATCACTATACCTGAGAAGGGTGTTATTTGCTTGAATGCATGTGAGTGGGCTGGGAGGAACACTGAATGATAGCCTCTGGTGTGGACTGCAATCAGATGAACTATTTTCGGTATGTGGCTAATTCACATGTTTATGGATGTAACTAACCATTCTTGCGATATAGGTCATTTTGTTAGCGCATCCTGACTGCTGTGCACGCATTACTGGTGAATGGCAGACCTTCACAGTTGTTATATCCGTGTCGAAAAAGCCGGAAGGACGGAAAGGCCGGAAAGACATAAAGGCCAGAAGATGGATAGGGCCATAAGTGATACCACGTAGGTGAGTGGGTACACCAGCTAACTTGGCTCGGGGACGTAGGAGACGGAAATCAGACCACAGAGCTATGCGGAGGCAAAGCACGTTAATTTTCAACTAAAGATACAGTAGAACATAATATGTATTTATACTAAATACGGAGACAAGTCTAATGCGGAAAGAAGTATGTAAAAGACAATAAGAAACAATAAGAACAATAAGAGGGAAGCATAGTTGCATAAGTCATATGTTTGATTTAGGGAACACTTGGAAGACCTTCATTGCGAAAACCCCAAAGGTTGTGCGTCAATGGAACTAGCCGGACGCAACAGGATTGTGGTTAGGAATGTAATGGCCGTAAGGAAGGCCATAGCCGGAATGGCCGTAAACAGCCGGAAAGGGTCAGAAGGTGCATGATCGTACACATTGAGGATTTGTATATCTGAGTGCCAGTTAGAGAAAGTAAAAGAAACTAGGTGTAGAATGTACCTGAGAAAGCCTGATCCTTGGCCACCGATTCAGACGAGGTGGGAGTTGTGCCGGTGCTGGAGGGGACTCAGGGGTTCCAGAAGACTAGGGTCCTCAACTTGTTCAGTTGAGGAGGAGGAACTGGTTGGGCTTTGTACATGTTTTGTCAACAGCATACCACTCATTGTTGGAGTCATCGGGGGCCTGAAAGATAAATTAAGACAGCTAAATCAGCGATCAAATGAAAAATGCACTGTTGCTGCTGTTACCAGTGCTATAGACACTTAGGCAGACCTTGGGAATCACAGCTAGGAAACAGGTCAGAATGTTGCAAAAAAAAAAAAAAAAAAGGCAAGTATGAAGTCTCACTGACAAAACTACATTGATGGTCTCCCATATAGAAGAAATCCTCCTTGGTGCCACAGAACTGCTTGCCGAGCTGGAGCTTCATAGACCATAGACACATACAGTTGACCATGATAGTCAAGACGAGGGCAAGAGGGATAACAAAATTGGGGATAGAGAGGAAAGAAGCAGCACCAACAGGAATCAACAAGTTTGCCGTTTTGTGAGTTGGTCTGGATCAGAGAAAGAATAATCAGCGAGAGATAAACCAACAATTGAGACGGTGAACAATCTAGGGACGATTTCCCAATCATTGCCAACCCAAGTAACTATTACACCAGCCTGGTTATAGAACTCAAGCTGTTTGCTTGCCTCTTTGAGGAGTTCCTTGGTCTGAGGTGACGGCATGAGAGGGCAGGACAAGGTGGAATAGGGCTTGTAGCAGCGCTTGAAAAACATGATTGGTGGAGAGGAAACAGGCTGAAAATGAGTGCAAACATCAATCTATATGACACCCATTGCATCCTTTGAGATACATCATCTGAGACATGTTCTGCTCCACGAAAACTATGTTTTACAATTTTTTAAGGGCTTGGCACTCAAGGAGAGGCATGAGAAAAAGCATGAGGTAGACAGTGTTTGCCAGAAAGAAAAACGACTAGGGAAAAGAAGAGGCAAGCCAAAAATATTTATTTATTTATTTAATGTGGTGAAATACATTGTCCGAATGTCCGAAATCCATCAGACATCAGTTCTGGAGCCCTGGGCACAGTCTCTTGCTGATGCCGGAATAAGAGGGATCAACCGTGTCCTCTTTTTTGGGCCCTGAGATGAGTGTCATGGGATTCTGCTGTGATTCCAAAGCTTATTTATTTGATGGGAGATCAGTTTTCCATCCTTGGAGTTCTGGTGCCAAGATATCAAACCTGAAGCTCTGTCTCCTGCTCTTTTCCCTAAACCACCATCTAGAATCCTTTTCTTCCACCCACTGGTACAATCTCCCTTCCCTTGCCCAGTCCAGTACTCAGCCATACCACACAATGCTGATGACTCACAGCAACATCAACAAAATCCTCCACCTTATGTCTTCACTGAGATACCACTTGTCAGGTACTTTTTTAATTCTACTATCTTACTACTACACAGTATTATTCCGGTATTTCTATTTTTCTTGAGCAACTGTAAGGACAAACCTTAAGCTTGGCACAGGGCACAGAAACTAGTGGGGGAATCCAAAGTATTAATAGCTATACTAGAGTACAGGAGTGAAATACTACGCACCTAGCAGGGGAATCCAAGAGAAGAAAGGATGAGGATTCCCATGCTAGGTGCAGCTCTAAGCTAAGCTAGCCAGTAGCATGTGTCCAGACTGATTGACAGATGATATAATGGGAAACAACAGAGGATGCTGTGATGTACCAGCTGTCATGAATCACCATAACCTCAGCACCACAGATATCCTTTTTAGATTCTACTACATTCCTTTTTGGGAATAACCCATCTTCGACTGGGTTATTCCCTGGTGCACAACCTTCATTCAACTCTTATGAAGAGCCCAAGATGGCAGATAATAGCACACGAACTTACGGATGGACTATAAGCACCACACAAACCTTTATTCCAAAATCCATTTTGACATGGATTCCTTACCACTTTACCACCCAGGTTCTTATCACAGTAACCCAGGACTCTATTACGGTGAGGGCATAACATCATACACATGCAACCTGGGTTCCTTGTGCTAGCAACCCGGACTCCTTTGCACCGATGATCATATCCAATGGGTCATGACTATGCTCCTGAATAGCGACAGGTGTTCCCCTGGTTCCACCTGTCAGCTCCTTTTGCTTATGACTACTTGGTGACCCCTAGACGCTATGGTGATAACACATAGGGACTAGGAGCATCAGCATTAATGCTCCTTAACATTGGATACAGTAACCGATTGTGATCGTAGTAGAAGGTATAATAAACTTGGTAGAAATCTCCCCTGTACAGTAGATTTTACCTTGTCTATTCTCAGGCTTTACTTTTGGCTGGATTGCTTGGTTCTTGGACTTGAGCCTGGAGTGCTCTTGTCCTCATCTCATTGTTCTGGTCTTGCCTTTGCTCCCCTTTCACTTGACAACACCAGAACTCCTATTTCTGTCCTCTGCCTTGGGATCCCAACCTAGCAGTGCTAGAACTGACCCATTAGGTAGCGGCAAGGAGAGACACTTACCTACCGAGAGGAAGAGATCACGACACACAGTCACCCACTATTCAAGCGGTGACATATTCTCTCTCAACACCTAGGGGCGGCTGCTGTTGTCTTTGGCTCAGACATGGTCTAGCCAACCCAAGGGCTGTTGCTGACAGAGGGCCTTCTTGCCAGATCAAGCCCCAAAGACCATCAGGGTGTTAACGGCAGCACAGGTACTCCCAGTGGTGGAGGGAACACGGGATGCAGGCACTGGGGTGAGCATCAGAGGTCTTCAATTGCAACAGGTTTATAGATTTAATTTATCTGTGCTTGACCTACAGCTCAAAGATGGGTGGGGGTGGGGAGTTAGATCACTGCTGTCACCACTGGTACATCTCCATGTCTCATTTTGCTCCAAACATTGTTTAGTAATTTGTGGACATGATGCAAATGTAATAGAACACAAGAGGTGTGGTGGCCCAATCTGACCCCTCTGGTACAGTGCTGCAATATAACTTCCAAGTGTCGTCTAGACTATACTTGAAGAGCTGCTCCTAGTAAGCTCCAGATCACTGTGGTGCCAAACGACTTGAGAAGTCAGGTCAAGTCAGTGTCGGCTGGATATGATAAACTCTTAATCAGGAGCATGACATGGCAACTGGAACATACCCAGGACCCAGATTTTCTGAGAATGGCTTGCCACTATAATAATCTTTGAGATTCACCACATTTTTTTGGGTGAGGATACAGTTTGCTTTGGCCATACTGCCTGCACACAAAAACACAAATATTCACGCTCAAAACTCCAACCTGCCTCGCCATTTCCTTGGCCATCGGGTACAAGGATACCTAGCAGGGCATGAAGAGCTCTGCAGAATAGAAGTACTTCGTGATCACATGCATGGTTCTGTGGAGGAGTGTCACAAGCACCATGATGTCTTGGCGCTGCATACCAATAGTGGCTGCACTTGGGGAGAGGTTGGCAGGTAGCTCCAGGAAAACAGCCAGTAAATTTAATACCAAAAGACAGAAAGATGTGACACACTGAGTCAGAGTAGGTGTCACCAAGCTCCTCCAGAAGAAAAAGCACCTGACCCCACACCACTTCACCCCGGTTTTTCAGTGACCAGTGGACTAAGGTCAATTGTCAGTGTATGGTTGATGAGGAAGTTGACAATTTTGTCCTTGCTCAGAGGGCAATCTATATTGTGGTTGGTCTTTGTGGCCTCTCTGGCTATGGTGTCTTACCAAATTGTGCTAAGTGTTGTGTGCAGGTGAGTTTTGGTGGTGTTGGATCCAACAAGATGGGAAAAGGCCACTAGCATCTGAGTCTGTAATTGTGTGTGGAGGGGATCATCGTTGAGACGGACTCTACCAAGTTCTGCTTCGCAAAAGATTCTTAGATGTAGAAATGAGATTTGAGGTAGAATAGTGATGCTGCAGACATGTTAGTTGTATGACTCCAATGTGACTGCTGTATGTATGCCCGCAGCGCTTCTAGTAGGTTGGATGTTGCTGGCTCCCAGCTGAGGGGCTATTGGTGAAGAACATTTTAACATGATTGTTGGGAAGTATTCCTGTCTTGCATGGAAGTCACAATGTCACAATTCCACGTAGAAATTGTTTTGGAATGATGTGGCAATTATCAATGCCAACTGATGCTTCATTGGCAATTATTTTCCGTAATTGTTCCTCGCATAACACTGTCATTGTTGGGACATCAAGTCAACAGCAACAACAACATATACAATTGGAATTACTTTTCACCAAGATCTCTTGAGTCCCCTCGTCTAAAAATGAATTTCTGAGAGGCCATGCTGGGTATAAGAGCTCTGTATTCTCCAATTCTATTTACTGAATTTGCATCACACAGTTCCCTTGCTTCCCTCACTGATCTTTGGCAGCTTCTTCTACTCAGTTTCTTTTACAGAACACTCCGACCTTGAGCACTCTGCTTTGCAACAATATCTCATCTCCCAGGCATCCTTTTTGTGACCAACACAATGATAGCAGCCTTTCAAATCCGAGGGATAAGTGGGTAAGACTGTAGCACATTTTTTCAGGTAGGCCATTGGTATTAGCAAAGAGATTGAATATTAGCAAAGAGATTGAATATTGAATGCTAACCATCATCCCAGCATTGTACAGGCTGTAGGGCCATCATTAACGTTATGTATGCCCCTGCAATAGACATCACAAACCCACATATGTGTGGCTCCCTCGTGCCCACTCATCTTTGTCCTTGTCAATGCTTCATTGTCGATATCCAACACTCAGCTCGGGAGTGCCCACAATAATGGTTCTTCAGCAAGTCATCAACACCAATATAGACCTGTTAATCGCTGACCATTCTAGCAGTACATATATTGAGCTCGTTCTCTGCTTGCCTACGTTCTTCACCACTTAGTGCAACTTCATCCACCCCATACTGACACCTCCCAAGATCTTATCGCAGTAGCACTGGCCCCATGCCTACCCAGCCATTGACAATGATGGCTATATTAACTGAGGACTTTGATAATGTGCATGAATTGAGACTAGTGTTGCCTACTCAACTGACTATTGTCCTAGCAGAAAACTGGGGCAGCAGTTGGGCTTCAGCATGCTCGCTGCCGCCAGTACTGTGGTGGTGGGCACCGACCACATCACTGATTTCCATCATGATGGCATCATTGATCCCAAACGGCTCTGAGAATTTTTCGAACATGGTTGGCCTTCATTGAGGATACACAAGAGTAGGAATATTATGCTAAGGGTACGTAAAATCCTCAGTTTCAACAAACTCAATAAAGAGCTTTTTCTCCTCTCTTTTTCATGCCGTTTGGAATGATCCGAATTCAATAAGCCGGAGACCCAAATAAGAAATCTGGCTCTATTGAGTCAAAGATTCGGACCAAAATCACGTTAGCATTGAGTTCCGTCGCGTAATAATCACTTGATGTGGTCAATGCAAGGCCGAAATCATTGCACCCTGCCAAATGCCCAATTAAGGATGTGACCCGATGCGCTGTCACACATCAGCACCGCTCGTCGCGTTGAGCAAGGCAGCACAAGTCACAGAATCAGTCTCGGAACGGTAAGAATGGATTCAGAATACATTCATTATCCCCTGGCTCATACATTTCCACAAAGCTACAACAATGTCAAAGCCGAGAACGGGGATATCTCGCAAACAGAAAAAGCATCTGCACCATGCTTGAGCTGCACATTCCAACGCGCAGAAGGAGAACCAGCCACCTCTTAGTCCCAAGTCACGAGCAATGGACCACGAGAAGCGTCAGGCAGATGCTGCAGAGGCCCAGAATGCACAGCTGAAGCAGGAGCAGGCATGGCTAAATCAGGAGCAAAAAAAATCAGCACGGCGTGAAAGGCGGCTCAGAAAAAAAAATGCAGACCTCAAAACGAGGATACAAGAAGCTCAGGAGGAGCTGAAGAAGGCCACTGCCCATGGCGAGGCCCAGGTGCACGCCAGGCTGCAAAAGAAAATGGAGGATGACAGAGGATGGGGATGACGGGTTGCAGAGGCGGAGAGATGTCTTGATGATGCAGAGCACTGAGCAGCGCGGTCCAGCAAGGAGCTCAAAAAAAATTACAGACCTTAGCCAGCTTCGGGGTGTTCTGCGGCTTGCCCGCCATCAGAACAACCGTTGCAACGAGGTTTCGAAGCATGCCAGGAACAGATCACACTCAGCAAAACATCTTGTCTGCATGCACGCAAAGCGCGGGCCGTGCGTACAAGGTGGAGCTGCGTGCTATTGCACGTGTTCTCGTTTCAAGCGGCTGCAAGGAGGGAAAGGTTGGCAACTTGATGCAAGACATCACCCGTATTTTCGGTGTTGATCTGGACTGTGCCATGAGCTAACGGACGACGGCACGCTGTTCTCGAGGGCCTGGTTGCATCCCAAGTCCAATTGGGCGTTGAGATGAAGTACATGGATGGTAATTCTGGAAAATATTTGGTATTTCGGTCATTAATAATGTTCGCAGACATTACCATGAGCAGTGACAGCACGTCGCGCCGCAAAATGAATTACCAGTCTCACCACATCCATATGCACATGCCTGTGAAGAACACAGATGGATTGGTCAGCTTATCCACCGCTCCAAAAATTCGCTTCCTCGGTATTGCATCAACCGTTGACCACAGTATGGCAACATCGAAAGAGACATGGCTCACCATTTACAACAACATCATTTCGACATATAATGCCAGCCCGCTTGGAGTGCACCTCGGGAAACTAGATCTGCGGATGATCTGTCGCGTGCTTCAGAGGATGTGCAGCGACCATGCACATAACGAGAAGGCACTCTCGGAGGCGTGGAAGGAGCTCAAGAACAACTTACTTCTGCAGGAACTGGGGGAGGAACACCTCCAGCAGCTCAACGAATAGCTCAACGAGCTCCAAGAACTCAAGCAGCGATGGGTAGCAAAGAAACTCGACAACGCCGGCGGGTTTCAGGTGTACATGGTGCTTCCGCCCGACGAGAGAGCTGCACATGATTTGGCTTGTGTTCACGCAATGACGCGGGAGCTCGGGGCCGAGGCATTGAATGAGCTCAACAATGCAGATCGCCGCTTGCTCACTGTTTGGATCTGGACCGGCTGCTGCATGCACAAGGATCAGAATAGCTTCAAGGGCGGCAATACTCACATGACAACCATACTGGAAGGAGCTGGGAGTTGCGAGGCCTATTCCGCTCGCAAACAAGGAGTCAGCTGCCGCAGTTTGACACATTCTCCACCCCAAGGATGGCTACAAGCCTCCATCCGAAGACGACCTCGAACGTGTCGAAAACACGTTGTTTGGAGGTGCGAAAGCGGTTGCGCTGGCTGGCACGATCTTCGAGAACACCATTGAGAAGCGGGGACAAGGCAACATGGTGGAGCTGTTCTTGCAGTCAAAGCTGGATGCAGGCGAGCCGATAAAAACGGTTTCCAAAGACAAACCAGACACAGTTCGGCAGCCACAGAGATGCTGCTTGCGAGCTCATTGCACGGCGCGACATCTATCATGAATTCCTCGAGGCTATCAAGGACCTAAAATCGCACCCAGGCTGGATCAACATTGAAAAGAATGTGTACAACGCGTTGAACAATGGCCCAACACTCACCGAGCTTGCTGTCCTTTCCATCTACCACCTCTTCATCGCCATTCCGTATA
The DNA here is from genome assembly GCA_029378375.1 of Mycena olivaceomarginata. Taxonomy (NCBI): domain Eukaryota; kingdom Fungi; phylum Basidiomycota; class Agaricomycetes; order Agaricales; family Mycenaceae; genus Mycena; species Mycena olivaceomarginata. Next base: position 58,059 of record JARKIC010002315.1, on the reverse strand, counting down.
CACGTCGTGTGCGTGGACCCAAAGAAGTCGCACTCAATGCCATCTCCCTTGGTCCACTCCATGGTGAGATCCAAGACCACTGTGTGATGCTTCTCGAGACCCCAGAGTTGGTGTTGGACTTTGACGAGGAGCAGTGCAGGATTGCTACATTTGATGGACAGCCTGTTGCACGGGGCGAGGTCATGGTGGAGATCAAGAAGCTGTACGACAGTGGGAAACTGCCGTACCTCCATGAGATGTTTATCTGCTTTCTCGAAGGCGCCAAATCAACCTGGATCTGGTTCTCCTCGGAATTCGTGCCCAGAGGGTTGATTGACGGGTTGAACGATGACAAGAAAGGCCATATCTGGCTCCCAGCAACCAACGACCGGAATGAAGGTGCCCTCGTATCGTTCATCATTTACATGCGAGGGAATCCAACAGCTGCACTTACCTCACACAATGGGCTCACAATGTTCAAGTGCAACCAGACCCAGGGCTTCATGGATATGTGGTTCTTGCTCGAGGATCACCAGTACACAATGCGCACAGCACGGAATCTTGACGCCGCCGGGCTAGAGCGCAAGAGGAAAGAACTGCAGTTGAAGTACAACCAGCGAATTCTTGCTCGGCTAGGATTGTCCACGCACAAGGAAAAGGTAGCGGCCATTCAGGAGCTATCGAGACCTTCGTCGATCCTGGACCTACAAAAGTTCCTGGGCATGATCAACTACTTCTCAACGTATATTCTGTATTACGCCTTCGTGGTCAAGCCCCTCTTTGCTCTATTAACCAAAGGAGCTAAGTGGGAGTGGAGAGCAGAGCACGAGATAGCCTTCCTACAAGCCAAGGACACCTTATCCGCCGCCCCCATATTAGGACATCCAATACAAGGGATGCCTTACAGGCTGTACATGGATGCTTCGGACTATGCGATAGGATCCAGTCTACAACAAGTGCAGCCGATACAAGTGGCGGACCTGAAGGGGATGGCGGCGTATGATAAGCTTCAGGCCGCTTGGGAGGCAGGGGCTGCAGTGCCCAAGCTGGTGGTGATGTTGGTGAAAGACGTGGAGGAAGGAGGGAAGGAGGACCAGTGGGGGGCGATGTTGGATGAGACGATAGTGCACGTCGAGCGTGTAATCGCCTATTGGAGCCGAAGCCTGAAATCCGCAGAGCGGAACTACAGCGCTACGGAGAGAGAAGCGCTGGTGCACTTCCAACCTTTTATAGAAGGGGAGCAGGTCATTCTGGTGACTGACCACGCAGCCTTGCAGTGGGCAAGGGTGTACGAAAACACGAACAGGAGACTCGCAGCGTGGGGGGCAGTGTTCGCAGCGTACCCTGGACTGAGGATCATTCACAGGCCAGGGAGAATACACTCGAACGTTGATCCTCTGTCAAGGTTACCGCGGGCGCCGCCGCACGAGTCCCCCGTTCTTGAAGATTGTGGGACAATTGTTCCGGATGAGGAGAGACAGAAGGAGGCGCAGAGGCTAGAAGACCGGGGAACATTTGCGCCAGCCAAGAAGGCAGCATTCGCGATCTGGTGGTGGGAGGACGTGGTGGACAAGTACGCGCTTCCAGTTCAGACAAGGAGGCAGAGAGCGGAGGAGGAAGGAGAAGGGCACGAAACTGAGATGGAGCGCGACGGGATTGCTGCACCGGATCAGGAGGGGATGATAAGAGCAAGAGAGGAAGTCCAGGAGCGCGACGACGACGCAGCTATGGATAACCCTCTCCCTTTCGAGCAGGCTGACCATTGGACGTACCCAGCAGGGGCTAAACCGGACAAAGACGAGGAAGACTAGAACAAGCGCTCGCACCTGCTAGTGTCGGTCTCGCAAGCGGTGAAGGACGAGTTCATTCGCGGATACCAGGAAGATCTGTACTTCCGGGACCGGTATACAGAAGAGGCCACCAGCCCTGAGAAGGTGCTTACGCCTTCGCATTTCCAGAAGGGCAGGGACGGGTTGCTGTACTTCGTGGATGCCGACTGGAGGAATCGCCTCTGTATTCCACGTACGAAAGTCCAATTCGTACTCAGATGGATCCACGAATCTCCTCACGAGAGTGCCCACGCTGGTCCGTTCAAGTTCATCAATCGACTGAGGGAACTATTCTTCTGGACGACCTTAACGAAGGACGCGGATGAGTTCGTATCTACATGCGACGTTTGCCAGAAGATCAAGGTGGACCATCGACAGAAGATGGGTGGATTAAGGCCTGCTCATATACCCCCTCGTCCTTTTGCTACGGTCTCCCTGGACCTGATCACTGGGCTTCCTCCATCAGGGAAGGAGAAGTTCACGGCGATACTAGTCATCGTGGACAAGCTGACTAGATTCTCGGTCATGATCCCAACACACACCAACCTGTCGCAGGAAGGGTTCGCGGCTTTCTTTGTGGAGAAGATAGTGAACGTCTTCGGCATGCCGGAGCGCATAATCTCGGATTGCGACAAGCGCTGGGCCACCGCATTCTGGTGTTCGGTCACACTACAATATGGAAGCGTGCTGGCGCTGTCTTCCGCACATCACCCGCAGACGGATGGGCAGACGGAAATCCTCAATGCTACGATCGAACAGATGTTGCGCGCTTATGTCGCTGCAGATCGTTCTTCGTGGGCTAAATGGCTGGGAGAGATTGCCTTCGCCTACAATTCGAACGTGCACGGGTCTACAGGATATAGCCCCCAACTTCCTCCTATTCGGCTACCACCCTAGAGGAGCCGCTGGAATACTTAACCCTGGAGGAGACCCCATAGTCCGCCCTTTTCTGCCGAGTCAGAAAGGCGAGGATTTCATAGAAGCGCTAGAGAGTCACAGGAGAGCGGCGAGGGACGCAGTAGTGCTGGCACAGGAGAGACAGGCTCGTGCTTATAATAAAAGCAGGCGTCCTGTGGAGAGTATCGAGGAGGGTGACTACGTCCTGGTCAATCCTCACTCGCTGGAGTTGGTTGATGTGCAGGGCACAGGCCGTAAACTAGTGCAGCGCACTATCGGTCCCTTTGAAGTCATGGAGAAGATAAACCCGGTCGTATACCGCTTGCGGTTGCCGGATAACTACCCCATGCACCCGGTCTTCAACTTGGAACATCTGCGCAAGTACCATATGTCTAAAGAGGAGCTGGGCGAGCGGACTAAGCTCCCTGACACTCGGGAGTATTTAAAGGCATCGGAGGAGTATGCTGTGGAAGCCATTCTCGGGCATGTGGTACGCCCGAGGAAAAACGGCAACCAGAGGATGTTCCGGGTTCACTGGGAGGGATACGGACCGGCCGATGACACTTGGGTCTCCAAGAGGGATTTGAGGAACGCGCCGGCGCTAAAGCGAGAGTATCTTCAACTTCATAAGTTGACTTAGAAGTTGCGAGCTGGTTGGCCGACGGACTCCGATCGGCAGGATCCGAACGAGTCAGGATGGAGGGCCGTGCACAATGGGCCGTGCATGCGAAAAAGCCACGTGCGCAGTGACACGACAACAAGTTTCTCTCTCTCTCTTCTTTCATCTGTCTCGAATTAAATACCGCTGCTCCTCTTCTGTGAGCGCGTAATTACATTCAGGGCAATCTATCTACTAGTACTACTCGAGTAATGTCATCCTCCAATACTCCCTCCTACAGCCACTCCCGACTGTCTTGCACTGCGGGATACTACGACCTACCGAACATCAACTCGGCCATGACTTTTGACTTGAAGCAGTTCCCTTGCTTGTCAGCGAGGATCGTGAAAATCGGGAATCGAACCTTCGAGCTATGGGTCGCTGAACTCGAGGCAGCTCCCCTTTCTACCGGGTGAGTGCCTTCCGGAACTGGCAACTCATGCCTCTTTGGACGTCTCACAGAGGAGATATGACAGACACTCCGGCAAGCATGACTGTCTCTACAGTCCGCAATACTTCCTGGAAGCAACCTCGCACTGGCTGTTTATCCGTAGTGTCGCGTTGGTCCCTGTCTCCGACCCATCGTATCCGGCCTTCAAACCGTTGACTGAAGGATGGATCCGCTCGCCCCGTAACACCTCAGAAGGTGTCTGGGACACGAACTTCATACAAGGACTGCAAGGGGTTCGCGCTCTCCAGGACATTCGCCTTCGCCGCCTCCAGTCAGGATTCCGTCCGGGCTCTACTACCTGGGCTTCTCGACCTTCCTACTGCTCCGAAGCGCGTTTACAGTCGCTGCTAGGAGTACGGAAGTGGGACGCCGCGGTGGATGATGGCGTAGCATACCAAAGAGGTCTACAGGAAATGGAAGCCTGGATTACAATGGTTGAACTACAAAGGAGATTTCCCCCCGTAGACATCCGCTACCTGCGGTACCTCACTCTCCCAGTCGTGGATGACGATCGAATTGGCCTCTGGGTCAACGGTATGTGCGAGCAAGGGGTCCTGCTCCTGATGCAGCAGAGGGTTCCGTGTTTCATTGTGCATGAGTTCCCTCTAGGCTCCTCGGAGATTCGTTCGGCGGTCCCGGAAGCGTTGACCTTTTATGACTTCGCGGAGGGTACAGACGTCGTCTACCTCGTTCGCCACAACGAGTACCAGCTATTGGCTGAAGCGCAAGGACGGCTAGACGCGGTGTTCAGATCTGGCGACGGTAGAGGCGAACACGTACCAACTCTACCCTTAGACGAAGCTCGCTTGGCCTCCCTCCACATGGTCTCACTGGCTCCCTGGACTCCCCGTGTACGGCAGCCGTCGCCTCCCATCCGTCCGAGAGGAGGAGGCCCTCCTATGAAACCAGGTGCTCGTATGACAGCTACCGCGCGCGCTCCTGTAGCTGCGCCGGAGTTTTCCGACGAGGAGGAGGACGATGAGGAGGACGCTGAGGAAGAGGAATCGTGGATGGGAGGATTCCGCCTCGACACAGGAGCGCCCAACCCCGAGGCAGCACCTGGGCCATCGCAAATCGGGAACTCGCAAGCAGTCTTCCGAGCTCCTCCCCCTCCGGTATACGTCCGACCGCCTCCAGACGTGACTGATGACAATCTTGCTGCGCGACCCGTAGAAAGGCGAACCCTCGATGTTGATCGCGTTCCCTGGATCGTTCCCCCGATGATCCCTAATAACTGGAACGGGAAATGGACAAGTGGGAGTTGTCGGAAGTGAATGACGAGCGAGTGTGGGTATACAGAGGGAAGAAGGTGAACGTGGAAACCAACTGCTGGTATGACCGAGCGATGGGACGACACCTATTCTTCGGACAGTTCGTGCCTCCTCCTGGGGTAGTGGACTGGGAAAGGTTCGGGTCTCCGGTTCCCCCGTATCCTTTCTTCGTGGAAAGCGGCAATCGCTGGATACCCAAGAAACCTTCGTACTGGATGTATCCCACGGAGAAGGGAGAAACTAGGGACCGCAGAAAACATGCAGAAGCGCCCAGTCCAGCAAAGCTGCCTCGTACGGAAGTACTGCTCGCAATACCGGAGGTGGGAGGACCGGATGATGGTTCTGGGGACGATGAGGATGGGATGGAGATCTCCAACCTCGAAGTGGAGAACCCTGCGTCGAACGTAGTCACCATTGCCAACGTTAACGATGATATCTCGGCACAAACCTTCCAGGTCCTCACGCGCGACGCCTTCTCCAACAGCAACGCGAGGCCCTTGTCTATCATTTGCGCACAAGGGTTGATCTGGGTACGGTTCGTGGACGTCAGCGCTGGCAGGAGAGGGTTTGGCACGCTGGGAGCGGTGTGGAAGAAGATGAGGATTGTGTTCCGATTCGACGGCGAGTTCGGGGAGGCCCTACTATATACCACGGACGTATGGCGGAGGGACGAGGACAACAACAATGATGTCCTCATGGGTAACTCGGAGGCGTCGGGTAACGAATCTGGCTCGGTGGAAGGGGCTGTAATACGACCCTTGTCTCCTCCCCCTCGGGAATCCGTGAGCACAAGCAATGCTGCTCCGGAAAGAGGAGCTCAGCCTTCCCCACGACCCTTGTCTCCTCCCCCTCCAGATCTCGTGAGCGCAGGGAATGCTGCTCCGGGATGGGGGGCTCAGCCCGAGCTCAACTGGGGGGCCGGTACTTCATCAATGCCTAGCGAGGCTGTCCCCCCTTCCGGAAGACCCACAACGACTGTAGTGCCGCCTCGTATGAATGTACGCCCCCCGCCTACGGAACCCAGGTCTATGCGGGACAAGGGGAAGGGAGCCGCATCACGCCCCAACTCGGAGTACCGCGATAAAAGGAAAGGGAAGGCGAAGGGTTCACCTTCGTTGGAGGATCGCCTGTCCGAGCCATCTTCATCCTCGGCAAGAACGGCGAGGGTTCCGTTGGAGCAGCGGCTCTCCAACCCCTCCACCCCTCTCATAGACCGCCTCCAAGCTCCGCGACCCTTCACTCTGGCCGAACGACTCCAAGGACCCAGTTCCATGCCGCTAGCCAGTCGACTAGCTCCCCCAGCTCCTATGGAGGGGCCCCTCGCGTCAGTGCCACTGCTTGCCGGGCCGCCGCAGCCAGAAGGGACAGGGCCATCGTCTCTGGCGGAATGGCTGGCGACTCGTCCTAGTACTGTAAGTACTTGTATGTAGGCAACCAGCCTGACCTCCGTTACGCCATCAAAAACTTTGGACAACGCAACCAGCACAAGTTTTGCCGTGACCATTGAAAATTGGGCAACCAAAAAATATTCAACACACCCCCTCCAAGGGGTTTAAACGTGGATTGAAGCCTCAAATACACAGAGAACAGGGGCTGAAGTAGATTTTGTGATTCATGAGCTTTGTTTGAGCGGTTTTTGACTTTAAAAATATTATTTTATTTATGTCACGGTCTCAAGTTCGGCAACCGACCCGACCGTTACCGTGACCAAGCGGGGTTTGGGCAACGCAACAGACCCCTCCGTTACCGTGACGGTTGCCTACATACAAGTATCTACAGTACGGACACGCTTCCTCGTCGCTTCGCAGTTCTGCTTCAGTGGGACCCACCCGTGCATGACGGCCGCACGTACCGCTCGCCTATCAACCCCCAGGACCCTACAGCGCCTCGAAGAGTGCGAAGAGGGAATAGAGCGGGACGTCTGCCGCGGGAGCTCACCGCTATGCGTGCGGAAGAGGAAGCTAGGAGAGTAGCCGCCGAGGCGGAAGGGGTCACCAGCGCGGGGTCAGCTAATTGGAGGTCGCCAACTCCAAGCGAGATGGAAGGGATAGAGCTTCATAATCCGTTTTCGAGTGCGCTTCCTGTAGCTGCATCGAACAGAGTCCTGCACTTGGTAGGGCAGCTAGGAGCCCCGTCCGCATCAACCCAAACGCAGGACGGCGACGAGGAAATGAACGACCCTCCGCGAAGCTGGACCCCGGACGAGGACGATGAGTGGGGCATGGGACTTTCCATATAGTGGCCGACGTCGCAGGAAGTTGAGACCGCATGGCTAGGGTTTCGCCTCCTATGGGAGTGTAAAGGAATCAAGAGCGACGTAGAATCTACAAGACGCGCAGTGGACGCTACCCGTGTGGGGGGCTCTGTGACGGTATACGGACTATAGAACACGGTGCAGTTCCACTACGAGACACACTTAGACTTAATGTACATACATATATTCGTTAGCTACGATAGGTAGATGATCCGTGATCATTACTTACCTAATCTTATCTTACTTTGCAACTACTCTTATGTCGTGAAGCCCGAGATCCACCAAGGCGAACCACCTTCTGCGTTAGACCCCCTGCCTGGCTGAGCAACCGTACAACTGCTCCGCGACCCTCGCGTTACAGGGGTCTATCTCGGTCTACCCGACCCGAGTGCATCATTCACAGGAGCGCTCCATAGCGCTCACTGCTCGCATAGCAGCGCCGGACTCGACGTCCGTGCACGCTTCACCTCCAGCGCGGTAAAGCTTCGACGACCCGCATCACATTATTGTTCTACAGTCAGGGCCAAATTATAGGCCGCACCCCATTTTGGGGCCAAGATTAATAATCCCATCACTTAGTTTCCCACCTGCCAAAATACCATCAAGTGAGCACAAAATGCAAGTTTTCGTCAAGATACGGTATATTACAAGCAAGAAGATGTAGTAGGGTACATTAGAAGATGTTAATAGTCAATCCACATTCCCTTAGCATTGCAGAGAGCCTCTAAACGACAGGGAAACAATTTGTAGACCTTGATAGCATACTCCTTGAACTCGGGAGAGTGCCAGATGTCCTTCGCAATGACGAACAAGTCGTCGGGCGTCTTGGCAGCTGCGAATTGGGAGTGCTTCTGTATCTCCTGCTTCAGATGGGCCCAACAGTTCTCCACCGGCGACATATCAGGTGATTTCAGTGCCCATTCCATCACATCAATGCCCTCGTCACGAAAGAACTGCTTTGCATGCTTTGACGTGTGCTTCAGGTCATTGTCCTGCTGGAAGACGAGGAAAGTGGGGCAGACGACGTGGGAGTCGTAGTAGTCGTAGAGGGGGAGCATGGCCTTCTTGAGGATTTTGACATATTGGAATTGATCGAGATTGCCCTCGACATAGATGAGGTCAGTGATGCCCTACGGATGAATCCCGCCCTACACACAGAGACTGGCGCCAAAGCGGCCATGTCGCTCCTCCTGCTGAACAAATTTCGTGCTGAGAACATCCTGTCTGTGACAACGATGACACCATTGTTGCCCGTCACTGGTGCTGAGGAAGATCTTCGTCTTGTCAGTGTTAAGCACGACCCCCTTGTCAAAGACGGACTGGTCAATCCACTGCGCGACCATGGCTTGGCGTTTAGCAATGTGGGCGGGGACAAGGGGGAGTTTTTGCCATTGTGCGAAGCCTTGGAGGCCGAATCTGGAAAGCGAGTTTCGAATCTGAGAAGAGAGAAGTTAGTACAGCTTGAACAGAGACCACTGTTGCATACCGTCCGCCCTGGAATCTCAGGGAACAACTCCCTGCGAACATCTTCGTCGTTGACGATGTCGCTCTCCAGATCCTGCAGCTCCAACTCTATTAACTCCAAATCCAGTGTTGGAAGCCTCCGTTTCCTCCCACATTTGCCCTTCCCGTTGTAGTAGAAGTCCCCTCCATGCTCTACGACCTTCTTGAGACTCTTCTAGATGGTCTGGGGGTGGGCGCCCTTTATCCGCCTGTCTCTCATGATGTCCTTGAATGACAGGCCCATCATTTCGTTCATAACGGAAGCCATTGCGCGTCTTGTGGGCGTAAAAGGGACCCGTTGGGGCTCGCGAGGGGCGCAGGGGGCACGAGGCATTGGGAGGGTAATGTGACGAGGATGGGGACAGGATGGTGGCAGAGGAATAGGGTGGGTCGGCAGGGTATCAGTGACATCGTTCCCCAGGCTTATATAGCGGTAATTAAGCTTTGTATATTGAATCAAGTGGTGCTGGGGACTCACCAGAGGTGTGGCATACTCAACAAATGTGTCGAGGCATAAGCAAATGTGTTGAGGCATGCTGGAGGCCAAGGTGATGGTGGGAGGCAGGCGAGTCACATGAGATCAGTCACAAAATAATATTATTAATATTAGCTAATCAAAACGGGGTGTGGCCTATAATTTGGCCGTGACTGTAGCTACTCTATTGTCTTCATAGGTATATAAGTAGAGTAGCATTGCCCTGGATCTTCAGTTCTTACTGTTGACTCCAGGCAAGTAGTTTTATCTCATGTAATCTAACAGAGTTCTTACTGTTCACTCCAGACCTCTGTGCTTGCCTGTTTAACACACAGAGGATTGAATCAGATCAAAGATGCAAGAATGTCACAGTCCATTCACATACTTCAACAGAACCCTCACTGTGGCTTGGGAGTGGTTGGAGGATTCTAACCTGTGTGTTAGAAGCCAGCGAAAGTTGTTTGGCCATGCAATGGCTTAGAACATGTTCAATGCTGATCAAAGCCATATAGGATTTTTCTAACACAATCTTCTCAAATCTTCCCCCTTTCACTCTAGACTGACAGGATTGCCCCAATCTATCCAGATTCACTTTCCTGCTGTTTACCACCTACCATTAAGTACTAGATTATGTACCAACTCCAATATTCTCTTACTAGTCTTTCCTCTGACTTTAATTCCGTTCCATTTATCTTGTACAACAAACTTTTTTCTGGTATATCTCTTTAACTCTGACATTCAATTTGAGCCTCCAGAATGACTTTACTTCAATTGGTCTAGTGCAATTGTGCACTTGTCTTGATTTCCATCTTGATTTTCATCTCCTTTCCTTGTCTGTATTAATTTTTTGGACTATAGACGACTGAAGGCCCCCAAATCTGTAATAGGTATTATGTATTGTATGACTTACCTTTTCCCCACTTTTCTCTGAAAGTACTTGAGCTATTCTACAATATATTTACTTTGTTTTTCCCTTACAACTTGTAGTCAACTTAGCGATCACATTGTCTCTGTCCTCACTGTCATCAAAATAGAGTGGCTTAATGTCCCCACCCTGCCTTCCCTCCCTCTTCTCTAAGTGCATCCTGCTACAGTGTTGCACAGCAGCTGTTTGGTACACAATTGTCTTCTCTGGCCAGTGCATTATCCTGCGAACCTAGAGCATTGAGTTCTGCATTGCCAATCAGAACACATCCTGTACGACCACTGGTCAAGTCATACCCATTGTCTCGAAGCTAAATCAATCCCAGAGGTGTGCAAGGCTATTTGGTGCACCAACCCATTCCCTGGCTGGCATGGTATCCAGCAAACCTAGAGCATTGAGTTCTGTGCAATCCCATCATGGCCTTTCTGCTGAGCTCACAGCACTTTCTGTCATCCCTAGAAATCAATTCCTTCCCTGCCCTTCCCTCTTCCCTGATTGTGTTTGACCCCTCATCTGTCGCTGGTCTTGTTCCCTTCATTATGCTGTGCAGTGATGCCTTTCGTATTACCTCTTTGCATATCCCCTATGCATCTAGAGTCAGAATTACTGCTTCCTCCCACATCTTTGATTGTCGCTCCTATAGATGAGACTGGCCAGTAACCCTACAAAGTTTGTTTAAACATTCAGTATCTAAATGTTAAACTTGGTTCAAGTACTGTTTCACTTAATCATCTTCAAAGGCTCCCCTACCATTACTGCACTGTTAAAACTGGTGAATGTATTGAAGCAAAATTAAACTGTTTTTAAACCCTTCTTCCTGATCACACCTTATAATCTATGATCAAGGCTGCTAAACCCTTGCTGTTTAAACTCTCCCAAACAATATTTGGTGAACTGAAATGCAGATTGAAGTCTGTTCAATACCAGCTAAGAAATCAGTGTTTAAACATCAGCTCACTCTCCAAAAGAGCAGTGTTTAAACACAAATGAATGCTTCAAGCAGAGATTTTGAATTGAAGTGTGAAACAAGACATTTAATCTGTGTTTCAACCATGTTCAAATTGACGGGTTGTTGAGCATGTCAAGTTTGATCTAATCTGAATTGTTATCATTGTCACTCAGAAGAACCCATCCCCTGGTAATAAATCAGCTGCTGGGATATTCACACATAGAGAGAGAAAAATGTACTTAGGAAGCTTTGATTTCTTCTTTACCTCCGCAAACCTGCTTTCCATAGTTTTGCCTGTTTTTTGGGTGGTGGACTCTGTTTGAGAAGTGGTGGTCCTTGAAGAACAGTGAATGGCCAGCTTGGAGGCAGAGGCAGGCTTTCCAGTTTCGTTTCTGCCCTGGTAGGAATTTGAGATAAAGCCAAGCATGAGGGCCTGAAGTACTACCTTGGCTTCTTTAGCACAATCTCGAGCTCCTTTTCCGACTCATGATCTTGCTTTCCATCCAGGTCATTGCTAGCAGTAGTTTCAAGACATCAGCACATAGAGAATGAGAGAGCCACGGTACGACCTTGTCTGCTGTTTCTTGCTCCTCCCCTTTTGCTGCCGCTTTCATTTCTGCAGGGTCAGTGTGTTAGAAACTAGACAATCTGTTAATATATATGTACTCAGTACGTCGTAGAAGTACTGCAAATACCTAGACAATCTGTTAATATGTATGTACTAATAAATAGTTGAGTCTGTTGAACTGTCCAAGTAAGTAATGAATAGCTCACCTCAGTACGTCGTAGAAGTACTGAGGAAAGCTTTGTGCTGGCACGTCTCTTTCATGAAAGACCACACTCGGCCCGATCACTCCGTTGACAGTTGATCACCAACATTGCTATGCTGCTCCTGCAGCACGCAACACTCCTCCTCAATTCGGAGATCGTACCAACGGATGCTTCAAGCCTGCTAGCTCTCTGAATCTCTCGAACGACGGCGCAGGTAGGGCCTTGGTGAAGACATCGGCCAGGTTGTCCTTTGTGGGCACATCGACAAAACGCACGAGTCCGCGTTCGGCACATTCGCGGCTATAATGATGCTGTACCTCAATGTGTTTGGTTCGCTGGTGAAAAGAAGGATCCTCGGTGAGCATTCGTGCACCTCGGTTGTCTATGAAAATCACTGTAGGGTCCGTTTGCTCATACCCGAGACCCTCCAGGACGTTTCGATCCCAGATGGCCTCTTTCGTGGCGAGTCCGGCGGCCATGTACTCTGCATCGGTTGAGGATGTGGCCGTAGTTGCTTGTTTCTTAGACATCCATGATGTCAGTCCCGATCCCAGTGAGAAGCAGTAGCCAGAGATTGATCTACGCCTGTCGGGGCAATTCGCGTAGTCGGAGTCGACATGACCAGTGAGTTCTGCTATTTTATCTCCTCCGAGCTTGAGTTCAAAATCTCTGGTGCCTTTGAGGTACTTCACCACATGGATTCCCACGTTCCAGTGCGCTTCGCCATGGCCACTGTTAAAACAGCTCAGGGAGCTCACTGCGTGCATGATGTCGGGGCGTGTCGAAATTGCAAGATACATGAGGACTCCCACAAGCTTGCGATAGGGCTGCTTTGCGGCTCTTCTTCCCTCCTCCTCTGATTGTGGGAGGTCTCGTTTCGTAAGTCGAGTGTTCAGAGGGAGAGGCGTTCTGACGGGGTTTGCGTCCTGACAGTTAAATTCGACAAGAATTTTGTCGATAAGCACTTTCTGAGAGAGGTGGACAGTGCGTTTCTCCCTGTCCCTGTGTATGGCCCATCCGACGATGAAATTAGTGTCCGCTCGTGAAATTTGCCATTCAGCGTGCAACTCCTCCTCAAATCTGCGCTCCTCCTCAACACTGCTCGCAGCAACGGTGAAATCGTCAACATGTACCGCAGTGAAGATGACGCCAGAGTCACGCTTCCGGTAGTAGATGCAGTGTTCGACGCTGAGCTGTGTGAAGCCAATAGCTTTCATTTGTGCGTCCATGTGCTGGTTCCAGAGCCGTCCGCCTTGTTTCATCCCGTACAGTCCTTTGTGAAGTTCCCAAACCCAGTCCTCTTTGCCGGCCTCCTCAAAACCTTTTGGCTGCTCCAGGTTGTTTCATCTATGTCTCCGTACAGGTAGGCCGTTTTGACATCGATCTGAGTCAGCTCATAATCTAATGCTGCCGCTATGTGAAACAGGATGCGAAGGGACTCGGCGCGAGCCGTAGGTGAGGTCGTCTTGTAAAAATCCTTGCCATATATCATTTTGTGTCCGAGGAGAATGAAGCGCGCCTTGTATCGGGAGATCATTCCGGTGAAGTCACACTTTGTTTTGAAGACAAATTTGCCTTGCATTACCTTGCGGCCTTTGGGTATGGTGGAACGAGGTACGAGCGTATAAACTTTCATGTCCTTGATTGATTTTAGCTCATCATCGATAGCTGCACGCCACTCTGCTGCCTTTGGGCTCAATAGCGCCTCCGCTGTCAATCGCGGGTCGTCCGGGTATTTGAGATTGATTTGCGAATCATCAGAGAAGAAGGCATGGAGGATGGCAGTATCGACAGCGCTGAGGGTATCATCATCTTCCCGTGAGTGCTCCTGCCGTCTTGCTTCCCTATTAGCCTTGACACGTTCACCGGCTGTTTTGGACTCTTTGACGGCTCTACGTAGCTTTTCTGTGGCTGACTCTCCTGGCACGTGAGTGCTGCGTCGTGGTTCTGATGGTATGTCTTGCACCTGATCAGGGCCACCCTCATCGGGCTGGGCATTTACCATGCTCTCGTTATTATCATCATTGTCATCGTCTTTGATGCTGATTTGTTGTTCAGTGCTGTCTGGCACGTCATGATTCACTATCCGTCCAGGCTGTAATGGCCGAGGAACGGTCTCGTGTGACTCAATGAATTTGACATGGTATGAGGTGATGACGCGATGGGAGAGCTTGTCGTAGCAGACATAAGCCAGGGAGTTGGGTGAGTAGCCGATGAGTTGGCATTCAATAGAACGATCGTAAACCTTGGGGTTATGCTTATTCTGGATCAGGACAAATGTGGTGCAGCCTATCTCGCAGAGATGCAACAGATTGGGTTTCTTGTCATGCCATGCCTCGTAAGGGGTCTTCTTGTTCTGGTACGTTGTCGGTCGGCGTTGAATAATGTGTTCCACGGTCTGAACAAAATAGTCCCAGAGGTTATGTGGAACGCCACATGCAGAACACATGGAACGCCACATGCAGAACACATGGTACGGGCAAGTTCAAAAACGGTGCGGTGACGGCGTTCAACCATGCCAATGTGGGCGGAGGTGTGTGGCGCAGTGGTCTGGAGCTTTGTCCCTGCTGTCGCTAGATACTCCCTCATCTGGTCGCTCTTCAATTCGCCTCCATCAATGCAGTAAATCCCCACGTCCAATCCGCATTCCATTTGACGCTCATTTTCCCATCGTTTCAGCTCTGGAAAGGCTTGAGATTTTGATTGCAGTGGTATGCACCATGTCATGTCCGTGTATTCATCGACAAGTTCCATGGAGTATAAGTTATGTCTAATTGATTCCACCGCTTCCAGGCCCGTCAGATCCGCATATACCACCCCAAGCTTTCTCTTAGATCTCACATGTATCCTCGTCTTTGGTACGGGAGTGCGTGTCTGTTTTCCGAGAAAACAATGTTTACATGCGGGGGGCAGTTCCGATAGATCAACAGGCATACCTTCCGCTAGCCCTCGTTCCGCCATTTTGCGAATGGTGGAGACACCAATATGTCCCAGGCGGCGATGCCAGACTTCTAGGTTCGCAGGCGCAGGCGATCCGGGACGTGCTGCAAGTGCGCGTACTGCGTTGGATAGGGAGGGGGGAGGAACGATGCTGCCATTCACCGCATAGAGTTTCTTGTTGCGGCGAGCAGCGGTCAGGATGACAGTGTTTGTATTGTTGTCTTGATGGACAAGGATCATCTCGGTGCTGTTGAAGGCGGCTGTGTATTGTTCATCTGTAATGCGTCCGACAGACATGAGGCGTAGAGCGGTGTCAGGAACGTAGAAGACGTTCCTGAGGATGAAAATGTGGCCGCCATCAGAGCGTATGTGGACTTCGCCTTTTGCAACAGCCTCGATGTACGTGTTACCTACTCCCCATATCTTCAAGGGTGTAATAACATCGAATGTGTAGAAGTCCTCGCGGATGGGACTGATGGAGACTGTGGCGCCTGTGTCTGGGGCGAATGGCTCGTAGTCGCTGGAGCTGAGACTCGCTGCAGCTGCAACATCGATGTGTTCAATATTGGCGAACAGGGAGTAGGGATATTCTGATGCATTGGCAGATAGAGGAGAGGCTGACGCGGCCATAGAGAACTCGGATGCATTCAAGGTGTTGGAGTTGCGGCGAGCATGGTATGTGGAATAAATCTTCTCAAGTTCTTCATCTGGCATGACAGCTGCAATAGTGGCGGCGGCAATATGTGCTGTTTCAGGTTCGTCATCGGCCATGGTGAAATAGACCGTCTTGCCGCTGGGGTCCTTCATCGCAAATCGCGGTTTGGTGGCGGGTTTGGCAGACGTGGTGGTGCTCGCGGGTTTGTGGTCCTCAGATTCTTTGCGACGTGCTGCTCTCCGCTCGAGCACCTCTTTGCGATGTTCTTCCATTGCGCCGCCCTCACCCCAGCACTCGTCGGTGCAGTGCTTCCCGCTGCACGTTCTGCAGAGTCCTTTGGTGGTGCCGGTTTTTGCAGGTGGAGCCTTCTGGGCGCGTGCCGTGTTTGCTCGTTCATCCGATGTCTTCTTCATCTCTTTGTCCCATCGTAGTTTCTCCTTCTCGAGCGACTTCACGATGTCGGACAGCTTCGCAGCCTTGTCGTCTTCCCATTTGTCGTAGATAAAGCGGAGGTCAGAGGAGAGAGCGCGAAGGAGAACGGTGAATGCGAGTTTGTCAGCGTCGAGTGGCCCAGTCTCGAAAACCTGCTTGCTGATGTCGCACACTTTTCCCGTGGCATCTACCGTATCGGCGCCACGGTCGATGCGAATCCCGAGTAGATCGTCAAGGAGCAACGTTTGGGTGGATGCCTTCTGGCGATGGTGCTTCTTCAGTTCGTTCCAGATGTCGTTGGCGGACTCGATGACGCAGTTGTCGCGAAGGTAGTCGCGCTCACTGGGCGAGATATTCATGCGTATGCCAGCCTGCACAATGTTGTCGTTCTTGATCCAAATCGGATAATTGGAATTATCGGTGGCGGGTTTGGGGACTTGGCCGAGCACGTATTTGTGGGTACCGGCGTAGAGGTAAGCGTCAAGCACAGTCTCGGACCAGCGGACGTAGTTTCGTTTGTTGAAGTCGAGTGTGTCGAGCCCGGTGATGCTCTTTGGCTTGATAGCTTCGAGCGGCATAGTTATGGCAAGTTGGGACAAAGAAAGTGCGAGGTTTTCAATGTCGTGGGGTGTTGTCATGCAATGGGGGGTACAGAATGAGTATTGTTGGGGTCTAGTCTTCAGCAGCAATAGCCCATAACCTGTTAGAAACTAGACAATCTGTTAATATGTATGTACTCAGTACGTCGTAGAAGTACTGCAAATACCTAGACAATCCGTTAATATGTATGTACCAATAAATAGTTGAGTCTGTTGAACTGTCCAAGTAAGTAATGAATAGCTCACCTCAGTACGTCGTAGAAGTACTGAGGAAAGCTTTGTGCCGGCGTGTCTCTTTCATGAAAGACCGCACTCGGCCCAATCACTCCGTTGACAGTTGATCACCAACATTGCTATGCTGCTCCTGCAGCACGCAACACAGTGGGGGTGAAACTGAGGCAGGAATGGTGTACATTTGACCTGTTGATTGGATGGCACTGGTACTGTCTCAGGTCTTGAGGCATCCGGTGTAAAATGGAATGGCATGGAATTGTGTATGGAGTTGAAAAACTCCCCAAACATCAACGTCTCAATGGAGTTCATAGTCTGGAAATTTTAGACCTAGTGGAAAAGTGAACTTCTGATTGTCATAGAATTTTGAAGGATCTGAAGCAATCTCATCTCATGGCACAGGAAGTTTGTTTGCTTTACCCGGAGTCCTGTGAACTGGATGGTAGTGAGAACTCCGGTTTCTAGCATTGAAATAGACTGTTATATCCGGGTTGAGGGAAAGGAAAGAGGAGAAGAGATAGGAGGAGATTCCAATGGAGAGTTGTCTGAAGCTGGAGGACAGAGTTACCAGAGGAATGAATGGAACTAGATGAAGGAACAGATAGTCAACGTAGGACAGATGTTGACTGAGTGCCTGGGATACTAGATCCGAAATTGTGGATATCAATGACACAACACCACTGAAGCACAGGGTGAGTGTTGACTGCTGAGGTGGTTCGATAACAGAGGAGATGACAACAAGAGGTGACCAATAGGTTCTTGTTCGTATAGAAGGCAACTACGAATGAGGTCCAGAGTTACTGAAGGACCAGAGCCAGAGGCAGAGGTCGTGAATAACCATAGGAGCTTGGTCAGAGTACAAGCATTGAGTAGACCCTTGTCATAAGTCAAGTCTGAACGGGAGAACGGAACTGGAGTCAAGTCTGGAGTGAGCTGGAAGTGGCGGAGTTGAGAGGAGAACACGGATGAAGTGCTAGGGTTCGGAATGAACATTTATAATCAAACTGAAGTACAGGAGAGTATCTACGGTGTTTTATAGAAGTATTCTAATTGTTATTACGGAAGGAGAAAGAAGTAAGTTAAACAATAAGTAAGAAGTTATAAGTGGAAGCATAGTGATGGAATTATGAAAGACAAAAGGAAAGCATAGTCACAGGTTCCCGTTAGTTGGTAAAGTGGAGGTGGACAAGTCCAGAGGTAGACCTTGGTCGGGATGGGATATCCTCCGTCAAGGTTCAGGCTGTAACACTTACAGGGCAATACACTGTCCACAAACTGGGCCCATGGTATGCCAAAGGAATCTCAAAATTGTTACCACCAAAGTGAGTTTTGTTGTGTTTGGAATGTCCATGAACACTGAAGCAAGATGAGCATTTGATAAAAGACCTGGTAACATATGCCTACCTACCAGCTGTTCTTTATGTTTCGAAAGCCATAGAATAGAATCATCTCAGCATCGCCAATGAGCCCTCCCTGGCAGAGACTCTTCAGTGCCAAATGGATATTGGTTGAAAATTCCTTTTGGTTCCTACAGTGTTGCACTGTGTAGTGGCCGAAGTCAAGCAAACAAAAATTGGTCACCCACAGCTTTATATCACTGGCCTCATCTTCTGCTTGGCTATCCCAGTCGGATTTCTCCTTTATACTAAGCCTATCCCACATTTCCTTCAGGACTACCTGGTATGCCGCCACCTCATTCATCCCAGTATTGGTGATGCACTAAGCAGACCACCTGTGGATATCATTGTGTGATTTTCGAGCAAAAAGCTGGTGTCTGCTGAGTATGGAGGTAAATCTGAGCAAAGGATTACTCTTAATTAGCATGGAGGCTGAGAGCTCCTTCTTGTGTGATCTCTTGTAGACATTGTTGAAGTAGTTTGTGAACTTGCACACAATGGTCTAAGGGAAGGTAATTATCGGGATGAATATTGAGTACTTAGATGGAAAAAAAACCTTGAACCAATCGGTGTGTGGCATGATAGAAATATTGAGATCTACAAACAGTGGGGAAGCTAGAGCCTTTGTGGCCGTTGACTGTTTCCACTGTATGAGTTCTAATCACCGGACACCTGCATCTCTGGGAGGTAGGTGCTGAGCTGGGCTTCCTGAGCAGTGTTGAACTTTCCCTTGCACATGATGGATAGATGAGGGATAAGGGATACAGGAGCTCAAAAGAAAAAAATGGATATATCTGACCCGGTGTTGACTGCTGATTATACAGCTGTGCTGGATCTTGATTCATGTATACATACAGGGTCCTATTTGAAATCTTAACTGCTAATCACGGTTGAGAACAGCTGCCATATAAGTGTTTGTTTAATCAAAGTGGCCAAAACAAACAATGATGTTTTTTCACTTTGATGTTAGTGGATTGGCTTCTTATCTCCACTTATCTATGCTTCCATCCAGCATTCAACAGCAGAAGATCAGCAGACTTGTCTGGATGACCGGGGCTGTGGGTTTTGAAGAATCACAATGGGTGAGTAACAAGATGGTGGGTATTAAAGAATCACAGCATGAGAGTAAGACAATGAGGCTAGTTCAAAAGTACTCTCAATAATGTTAATGGTGTACTTGATGGATTAGTGAGTATATTGAATTTTATTCTCATATTATTTAGCTCTTACAATAATTCACAATGGTTTGATGCCAAAATTCAACTAACAGCTGTTTGTTCCTGACCACTTGATTGATTTCTGTATATGGAAAGAAAACATGTTTGCTTGGGATGTCCAAACTTCTGGGCACCACACACTGGGAAACTCAGTCAGGGTTGGAATAGGTTTCTAGACCGCCATGCAATAGGTGGAAAGGCAACCACATCAAATTGTGATCATCAAGCTTGTGGACCCATAAAACCTTTTAAGCGGTGAAGCAAAGTTTTTTGGACCAATGAGAAGCAAGCACAAACACAGCCACATTAAATTGTGATGCTCACGTTGATGGACTGCATCTTTTTTCATTGCTTTGGAATCTTTCCCATTTCATCCTGACCCTGAGATCTTACCTGTACCGCAGTTGTCCAGTTCAGTTGTGGATGCTGCTGCTATAGGAATATCGGGATGATGTTAGGGTTTTTGAAGCCAAATTGTTTCAGATTGCTTCCCGAGAATGTCTGGCTAGTCGAGCTAGCCATGCTAGGCAGGATGACAGACTCTTTCTGCTGGGCTGCCTTCAAAACACATTGGATGAGGAAAATGTGCTGAATTTTTTCCTTGTCTGGATTTGCTCTAGATCTGTGGGAATGCCAATTGTTATTCCTCAGAGTTTTGTTTATATGGTACCTACACTAAGGCAGCTTTGAGGGCGATAAAATGGCATACAAACTTCTGGAAGAGGCTCGAATGTCAAACTATCAGTAATACTTCCACATTTATGTGGGCTCTGATCTTCGGTGTCTAGGTTCATTGACTTATGAAATATCTTGCAGGATGACCCAACCCCAGCTGACTTCAGTTGGACTGAAGAGCTGGACCTGTATGAAATGCAACATGGTGATGCAGTGCAGGATAACAGAGATCCTGAATGGGAGGAGGAGGGGGGAGGGGGAGGGGATGGATTGGATGGATGAGGATGATAGAGAGGTACAAGGAAATGACGAGGATGAATATCTCCCTAATGCTGGTGACAGTAGTGAAAATGAGGAGGAGGAAATGCTACCCTTTGTCAAGTCTGTCTGGAAGCCACACTCTCTACCTCCAAAAGCCTTCCTTCAGCCCCAGGCCAACACCGTGCAGCTCCCTTTCTTTTGGGCCAAAACATGACCGAGTTTTCTACAGTCAGGTAAGGATGACTCTTGTACTGCTTGAATGCCAATTAAAACCTCAATAGGGTGACAAACCAGACTCTAAACAAACTGGAGCAGCACAGGGCACCAGCTTTCTTTAACATATTAGAGGTACAATGCATTTATATATGATTCAAAGGATCTGTCGCTCATGATTTACAGACTTCTGGGCTGTTCAGCCTCATGTGGAAAATTGCTAGACCAGGAAATCTGTTGGAAACATCTCATCCCGATATTAAGGTGTTATTCCTTGATCATGACTGGAAATTGAACTACAGTGAGCTGATTTGCGACTGGGTGGAGCCTATGGTCGGTCTGGAGGATTATGAAGAGGTAAAGTCAGTTCATCTCCATTCCCCAATCAGACAGATCTGTCTTCAGAGTCAGATTCCACTGAAGCCAGACCCCTAGTACTTCTTCACCTCTAGCAACACCCAGGATCTCCTCGAGTTTATTGATGAGCATCTTCAGATGCATCCTTGGGGCTTCAGCCTGATGGCAGCATTTGTCTTTTACTCACTCCACTGCTTCCGAGCCAATTATGACTGATAGCTGGTACCATGTCTGTATGAGCTTTAGTATCCTGTACATTTTGATCCTTTCCTTTCCATCTCCTTACAATGGGCTGCATGCTGAACTCTGATGCCAGAAAATCAAGGGTTGGAACTGATATTGTATATCGCCAATTAATGGTGCTACCGGTTTTCGAGCTAGGCTTTAATGGCAGTTGGCCCTACCCTGATTTGTTACTGTTGCTGGTTATGAGGGAGACTGCAGACCATCACACATTTCTTTGAAGAATACATCTTGAAGTGTATTTTCCATCTCCTAACAATCATCATCAAGCAGCACCTCTTCCTTCCCTTTTTCCCCTTGCTTCTTGTCTACAAACTACAGGGCCACATCTTTCAGCAGCAGGAAGCTGCGGCCCCCAGCATTCCTGAAGGGACCTCTCTGGCTTCACTGGCACCAGTATCACTGCTGCCTCCAGTGGCCAAACTGGGAAGACATGCCTAATGGAACCAAACAGGCAGATGAGTAAGAAGAAGGCTCAAAAGACAGAAGAGCTTGATTTGGAGGGGCTTGGTGACTGTCCACACTGCACCAATGAACTTGCTGAGATGCGGTATATTCAGATCCTCCATGTGAAATGAGGAGACTGTAGGGATATGATTGGAGGGGCTTTGACCTGTGCTCCACGTAGACAACAACTCAAACCAAAACCTGCTGTAAGCCAGGTGTTTTCATGTTTTTCATTGACCTAATGCACAATCCCAAGCCTAAACCCAAAGATGGTTTGACACCTAAGCCTGTTCCGAAAATCTGCTATTACAATCCATTCAAGGATCTTAAGATGGATTTGGTCAAGTTCTGGAAAACTGTGTACAAATAGTGTGGCAAAGATACTGTGTGATTTGTTTGGAAAAGGCCAGATGGCGTAGAACAGATTGTATGTGCTACTTTCAGAGCCATAGTTATATTCTTACAAGCTTTTGCACATTGGTAATGTCTGTTTTAAAACCTTTTTCAGAGGAAACTCTGGAGTGCCTGCAGCAGAATCATTAGCTGGTTAAAGTGACCAAGATCTGTTATCACAGCATTTTGGAGTGCTGGGCATACGGAAATATGACTAGGGTGGGTCGTGTCAACCTTTGTCAGATGCCAAGGATGATAGATATGGGCCATATAAAATTCACTAACAACAAGAATCAACACATACCAATATCGAGACTTGTACCAGAGAAACTGTTGTGCAGGCCAGTTTTTTTTAATGATTGAACCCTTGTCCCAGGATGCTATTATGCCTGGCATGAAGGCTAAAATCATGAGCTTGGCAGTAAAATCTGGTATTAACTTCCTGGGCAGGACAGGTTTGTCAAACTATACATGCACCAACTATATAAGCTGTATACACGGTGACTGGGACTTCAATCTAGATGATTTTGTCAAAAATCAGAAGAAGGAAGCCTAGGGAGCTCTTTAGCCTTGTGTGCAACTCCGCAAAACCCATTGTGGACATGATGACTATAACTTTGCATATATGTAATAGGGGGTGGTTGTACAGACTATAATGAATACCATGTAGTATGTGCTAGTCAATTGCTCTTTTATTATGTATCTAATTCAAGTTTCAGGGTCTTTAATGGCTGTGACGTACATAGCACTGTTATGCCATCCCAGGATGTACAACAACAAGCTGAGTCAAGCAGACAGCACCCTACTACTCCAGCAGCGACTACTATACATGGTGAACAGGTTGAACATGTTTGATGTGGCTATGATCTTTGTCCACTTGTACAACAAATTTAATATATCAGCCTTTTAGACATGAAAGTTTCTAGTATGTAAAAAAAGCACGTGAAGATAGGGACTGTGAAAAGGCAGCAATAAACTAATAAACTATTACGGACATACCATTGCAAGGGACACCAGAAGAGATATGACAAAAACCCAAGACTTGTATTATTCCTCTAGTCAACAAGATTGTAACCAGGATTTAATAGAAAAACCCAACCAGAACCTATATGAGCAAGAGAGTCCTGCAGATTCCCAAATGTCAAGTTCCATCCATCTCAAGCTGGAGCTGCCTCAGCTTGTCCCTAGCACTCGCTGTGTCTTCTCAATGTTATCAATTACAGACTGAAGCTTATGATTCTATGTGTGGATCTTGGTGTCTTCTCCCATCAATTGCTTCTGCATTTTGTTGTCTATGATGACAAAATTATTAGAAAGATACAATATTTTAGAAAGAAAGACTGTACCACATCGCTTGAGATTGCCCGTGTTTTCTGATATATGACTGGTTTATATGAAGGTGTGATACTGAAAGATTCAAATGTCTGTGGCAGCAAAAGAGCCTCCATCTACATGTTGTTAAACATCTGTGCTCTCTTGAGTCCATCTACAAGACTGCAATGAACATCTTCTCTATTAGCATCGCTGTGAACAGTTTCAATAAGATTGGAATTGTCATCCCTGGCTTCCCAAATCGCCTGTGGGATAAGACTCTTCTGCCAACAAATCCCCTCAGAGACGAAGCCACTATATTTCTTGTTTTATAACCAATCTGGACACAGATGAGCATATAATAAAGGCAGAAAAGGAGAAGGAATGTCTTGAGTTGCTTTTCCACCAAGATTGTGAATCATTTGCAGAGTGCCATCCTAGTCCTAGTGCTCTATACAAACAAGGCTTCACATAAGCCACCAGACATGCTCAGTAGTAGCACAAAGCTTGATGAGACGGAAATAATGGACTACACACACTCTGAACATACAATGCAGATGTTTATACGGTGTAAGGTCCTGGATAGCTCTTTCAGGCTGATATAGATCCCGCTGGTGTGGCATTTGCAATGCTATCTTTTGTAAATGAAGACCAATTCCCAGCAACAAACATTTAATAGAGAGCTTGAGCCCAAGTGGCATGCCACTTTTAGGTTGCGCAAAAAAGCGGTGTGCCGATTTTTTTACAATTTTTATGTACACCTCAAATTCAAACACCCTGATGCTCTTGCACGTTGTTAATCCCCTTTAGAGGAAAAAATGAAAAAAGCGGCATGCCGCTTTTTGCACAACCTAAAAGTGGCATGCCACTTGGGCTCAAGCTCTCTAATATATGCTGGATACTGTTTGTTAGCAGTGACTTGCCTTTAGCCTGGCCTCTGCGCTGGTCTACAGCCTAGGATAATATCATAGTATCGAGGCTGTTATTTGCGTCAATAGCATGAATGTGATGCCATTGTTGTTGTTTTCCCGTGTCCTCATAAACAATATCTTCAATTTCTTCGAAAACATGTTGATGGGTGAAGGCACTCATTCGGTTGATGAAGATGCATAAATATATAATACCTGTCCCCTCAGATTTGAAAAATGAAATATAAAACATGATGAAGAACTCACTGGTGTTGGCATCTCTTTCCATCCCGGCGACCTCAAACTCTTTGAAGCTAGTGATATGCCTAAAAGCTATATCACTTTACAGATAGCGTCCAGAAGAGATCAGTCAGCAGCTGGCCTCTGGTGTCATACAAATGATAATACGAAGCTGCCCATCATCTTTGGGCAAGTTGTCATCCTTGTCTTCCTCATTGTCTTCCTGCTTGCCGATCAGAATAAGAAGAACCCATTGAATGTAGTGATTTTCCTTTGGTAATTGATCTTGGTGGACTTTTGAATTCAGGACAGCTAATTCAGAAGTGGATTGTCTGACAAAAGAACGGTGAAATAAATTGTGCATCTACCGTGCCAACCTGTCCCAAATGGATAGTGGAGATCACGAGCCTGCCTGATATAGGCCTTCAAATGTGATCAGTTTGCTAATGAGACCTGCCAATTGGCAAGTGTAGGATTGAATAATGTAGGCAAGGTCTTGGACAAAAACACTTTAATAATAGGATACCTAAGCAGATGCCATGGTGTCAGATCACTACGTCCGTCTTTTGTACAATGAGTTGCCGCGGGATTCAACTCCCGCTTGCGGGCGCTCATCGACTCCGGCTCTTCGCACTGTTTTGTGTCTACTAGGGTTTGCGAATCTAATGGGTATTCTCCGTATACAGTTCCTCCGGTTAAACTCCGGTATCTCGACGGCTCCTCATCCATCATTGACCAACAGCTTCAATTGCTCCCTCGGTTCCCTTCTGGCGATGTCCATTCTATGGAATTCTACGTCACCCGTCTGGATTCTGCTTGTGACTTGGTTCTTAGACTAAACTGGCTACGCCGCTACAATCTGTTGATTAATTGGTGCAACACCTCACTAAAGTTCAGCCCTGTTTACGACAAATCTATTGTATCGACACTCCCGGAAACTATTCCGGATCTGGTTGCGGTCTCTCCGGCTATGGAGATGGCGGAACCTCCGGTATCCCCAGCTCTCCTTCCCTCAATACCGCTGACGTCTTCGCTCGAACCTGCTCCTTCTATGGAAATTCTGTTTGAGGCATCTACACCTCGTCCGTTCACTTCTGCCCCACTTGTGTCTATGGTCAATGCGGCAGCCTTCCACACAATTATTCGCGATAAAGGCACTGTCCAGTATACGCTCCGCCCATCTCCGGTCGATGAGACTAACGGCTTTGGCACTTCGGCCGAACCGGACTTTGCGAATCTATCCGGCATTCCGGCCGAGTACCATGATTTCGCCGACATCTTCTCAGAATCAGAGGCTTACAATCTTCCGCCTCATCGCGAATTCAATCTCAAGATCGAGACTGTTGATGGCACTGAGCCTCCGGTCGGCCCCATCTATTCCCTTTCCGCAACAGAGCTGACCGTGCTTTGGGAGTTCCTCAACAAGAACCTCAAGGCGGATTTCATTTATCTGTCTCATTCCTCCTATGGCGCTCCGATTCTCTTTGCCAAGAAGAAAGACGGAAGTCTCCGGCTTTGCGTCAACTATCATGGATTGAATCGCATCATGAAGGATCGTTATCCGCTTCCTCTGATCGTGAATCTCCTCGATGCTCCTGGAAAGGCGTGTATCTACACCAAACTGGACCTACGCCACGCCTATCACTTGCTCCGCGTCGCCGCTGGCGACGAGTACAAAACCGCTTTCCGGTCCTGTTACGGCTCCTACAATTTCCGGGTCGTTCCGGAAGGTCTTTCCAATGCACCAGCTGCTTTCCAGTGCTTCCTTAATACCCTCTTTGCAGATCTCCTGGACGTTTACGTTGTGGTATACTTGGATGATATCCTGGTGTACTCCGACGATCCGGCTAATCATACGGATCACGTTCGTGAGGTACTTCGCCGCCTTTGCGAAGCTGGATTATTCTGCAAGCTGTCCAAGTGCGAGTTCAGTGTCACCACTTGCGAGTACCTCGGCTACATTCTGTCGCCCGACGGTTTCCACATGGCGCTGGACAAGATTTCCGCTATTACGGATTGGCCCATACCTCGGAAAGTGAAAGACATTCAGTCTTTCCTCGGTCTTTGTAACTTCTATCAGCGCTTCATTTACGGCTATTCCGGCATTACCGTTCCACTCACCTGCCTCACTCATACTGGCAAACGGTGGGATTGGACACCCACTTGTCAAGCAGCCTTCGACACTCTCAAAAGTGCTTTTACGGCTGCTCCAGTAGTCTATCATTGGATTCCCGGCCATCAGATTATGGTCGAAACGGACGCATCCGACTACGCTATTGCGGGCATTCTCTCCATTCTTGGAGACGACAGTGAATTCCATCCCGTCGCTTTCTGGAGCCGCACACTTACGGCTCCAGAACTCAACTATGACATGCACGATAAGGAACTCCTCGCTATTTTTGATTGCTTTACTCATTGGCGTCATTATCTCAAGGGTGCCCTTCTCACTGTCGACGTTGTCACGGACCACAAGAACCTGGAATACTTTGCCTCAACTAAGGTCCTTACCCGTCGGCAAGTACGCTGGTCCGAATACCTTTGCCATTTCAATATGGTAATCCGGTTCCGACCCGGAAAGCTCAGAGGTAAACCCGATGCATTAACTAGATGATGGGACGTCTACCCTAAAGAGGGGGATACAGCCTTCAGCCAGATCAATCCTCAGAACTTCTGGCCCATTTTCACTTCCGATCAGTTATCCACATCGCTTAAGGCTACCTTCCTCGAGGACGTTTGTCTCTAAGCATCCCTCGTCATGGACGTTGACTCGCTGCACCGTGAAATCATTTCTCACTATCCTGACGACCCAGCCGCAGTTTCCGGTATCGCTTCCGGCTCCATGCGCTGGACCATGAATCCAATTGGTCTTTTTCTTCTCAGCAATCGGATCTATGTTCCCCAGGTTTCGGGCGATACACCTGATATACTCCGCGTACGTGTCCTGCAAAATAAGCATGATCACATACTCTCCGGCCATTTTGGACAGAACCGCACTTTGGCTCTCGTCCGGCGTGAATATGCCTGGCTGGAAATGCGTGGTTTTGTCCGCGACTACTGCACTTACTGCAAGCGCAACAAGGCTCCGCGGCACAAGCTGTACGGCCTTCTCCGACCATTACCGGTTGCTTTACGTCCTTGTGTTACGACCATGCACTTTCCAATCCTTTCCGGTTCCTTTACGGCCGTTTACGGCCTTTCCGGTTACGGCCATTTTACGGTCATTATGTCCTATCTAACTTTCCCGTTGCGTCCGGCTAGTTCCATTGATGCACAACCCTTGGGGTTTTCGCAATGAAGGTCTTCTGAGTGTTCCCCAAATCAAACATATGACTTATGCAACTATGCTTCTCTCTTATTGTTCTTATTGTCTTTCTCTGTACTTATTGTCTTTTACATACTTCTTTCCGCATTAGACTTATCTTCTATCTTCGCATTTAGTATAAATACGTATTATGTTCTACTGTATCTTTAGTTGAAAATTAACGTGCTTTGCCTCCACATTGCTCCGTGGTCTGACTTCCGTCCTCTACGTTTCTGAGCCAACTTAGTTGGTGTACCCGATCCTCTACGTGGTATCACTTCCGGCCTTTCCGTCCTTCCGGCCTTTTCTGACACGGATATAACACCTTGGCATTCGATATCCATCGACTTCATTGAATTCCTCCCTTATTCCAGCGAGTTCAATTGCATTTGCATCATTGTTGACCGTGCATCCAAGCAGGTTATCTTATTTCCCTGCGACTGACATATCACCTCTGCCCAACTCGCCCGGTTCTTCCTTATCCACGTCTTCTCCAAACATGGTGTTCCGTCTCACGTCACTTCTGACCGCGGCACGGAATTCGCTTCCGCCTTTTTCCGTGCATTGGGCGAAATTCTCAACATAACCATGCATTTTACGTCCGGCCATCACCCAGAGGCCGACGGACAAACGGAACGCATGAATCAAACCCTCGAGCAGTACATCCGCATGTATTGTGCGTATCACCAGGACGACTGAGCTGAGCTTCTTCCTCTCGGAGAGTTTGCACTCAATAACGCTCCTAACGCATCTACCGGCGTGTCTCTGTTCTTCGCGAACAAGGGTTATCACCCGCTTCTCACTTTCTCTGATACGACCGTCGTTGGTCCCGATGTCGACAAGGCTCAGGATTACGTTCAGTACCAATGGGTTCCTGCATTCGACCTGGACGTGCCAGAACTCTTGGCTGCATTCCACGCTCGCTACCCAGAAAAACCCAGTCCGGAATGGGAACGTATCTGAGCTTATGGCTCCATCCCATTTATAGCCTCTGCACCTGGTTTACGGCCTACGGTTCCATTTGTGTACGTGAGCTCAAGTTACGGTCTTGCTCTGTTCGCTTTACGGCCTTTCCGGTCCTCTGCCACTTCCGTCTCATCGGCGACTCCACGCAGTTTATGATCAAGAAAATGGTTATTTACAATTTTTCGCAATTCTCAACAATTTACAGCTACGAATATTCTAATTCATAGTCAATGTCCGCATTCACCTCCGAGTCCTCATCAATCACCAAGTACCCTGCTTCCAAGTGGAAGCCGGCCGGGCTCGGAAAGTTGGCCAAGAATTCGGTCGACAGAACCATCTCCTCGATTGGCTCCTCCTTTGGCTCCGCGGGAGCATCGAGCTCGGCCTTCTTCGCCATGAGAGCTTGGAGCTCAGTGTCGATCACAGCCTTTTTCCGCTCCGTCTCCAACCTCTTCTTCTCCTTCTCTGCTGCTTCCTCCCTCGCGATCTGTTCCCTCCTCTCGGCTTTCTTTGCCGCCCATTCCGCGCTGCGCTCCGTGACTGTAGTCAATGCGGCCGTATTCGCTGCAATATCCTCCTCCTTGACCACCATGGAAATGAGTCCGCCCATATTCACGGGCAGAACTTCAGGTGCGTCGGAGGAGAACAACATTCCGACTCCAGTACGGGATCGCGACCTCGCAGCACGCGAATAGGGCCCTGCAGAACGCGACACGGAGCGACCAGCTCTTCCAGAGCCCTCGCCCCGTTGCGACTCTCCGGCCTCTTCTGGCTCGTTTCCAGCCGTCTGTGCTGCCCGTGCTTCCCGTCTCTGCTTCCTCCTGTGTTCACGCTCCTCTTCGCACCATTCGAGTTTGCAAAGGCGGCGCTGGGTATTCACTAGGCTGTGTCACATCTCCTCGAAGTTGGAGATCTCCTCTGGAACGATCTCGCCGGTACGAGAGTCGACTTGGCGACGCCGCAAAGAAACCTGGGACTCAGGCCGATGCACTACGGCACCTGCCCTGCCCAGTTCCGCAAGCGCCTCCGCGATGCGGGATCCCTTCTTCTGCGGCAGACGCGTCTTGGATTGCGGCATCAGGCTGCACTTCGTATGAACCTTGTGGCAGCCATCGCATGCTGTCTTCTTCGGCAGTACGACACACGGCACTTGAAGTCGCTTGCACCTATTGCAAGCTACAGTCGACGTCAATAAATTGTGGAGTGGATAACGTATTATACGTACCATGCAAGGAGCCATCCCGCTCCTCGTGTTCCTCCTCGCGGTCCACCTTCGCCTTCTTTGGCGCTGTTTTTGCCTTCCCGGTCTCCGCTGCGGCTTTCTGGCTCCTCCGAACCTTCTCCACCCTCGCTCTCGTCACCGGAATCCAGCCTCTCATCCGGTACGTCATCCGCGTCTGGAGAGACCGCACGGCGCAATAGGTCCACCGCATTGACGTAGTCCATGGCCTGGAGATTGCCCCGCTCAAACCGCTGGCGCAGCTCCACAATTTGGTCGCGACAATTCATCACTTCCACCATGTTGTCTTGCACGGTACGCAAGTTTGTGTCCGCAACTGCGACCTCCACTTCCACCTCGCCCTCAAGCTCAATGAGATCCCGCAGGTGCTGCAAGAAATCAGGCTCAACGCGCACGTGTTCCACTGCCTTCAGCGACAACCCTGCGATGATCCCTTGCCGCATGTCCTCAATTTCCCACATCAGGCGCGCGGCGCGTTCTTGAATGGAGTCAATGGAGGACTTGCGACTGTTACGAGTGGTACGCGATTGTTGCGACATGGTGGATGGAGAGAAGAAGTTTTTTTATCAACATCCCATGATCACATGACTTATGATGAACTTCACAGTTCCTCACAACCTCTTCCGTTATGTTACGTCACCTTTCCATCATCCCGTTTTCGGCATCGTATTCTTCTTGTTCTTTGTTCCTTGGGGGCAAGGAACTGTAAGAGGGGGATACTGTTACGACCATGCACCTTCCGATCCGTTCCGATCCTTTTCTGGCCTTTCCGGCTACAGCCGTCTTTACGGTTGTTACGGCCAAACCAACTTTCCGTTGCTCCAGCTTGTTCCGTTGACGCACAAACCTTTGGGGTTTTCGCAATGAAGGTCTTCTGAGCATTCCCCAAATCAAACATATGACTTATGCAACTATGCATCTCTCTTATTGTTCTATTGTCTTTCTCTGTACTTATTGTCTTTTACATACTTCTTTCCGCATTAGACTTATCTCCGTATTTAGTATAAATATGTATTATGTTCTACTGTATCTTTAGTTGAAAATTAATGTGCTTTGCCTCCGCATTGCTCCGTGGTCTGACTTCCGACCTCTACGTCTCTGAGCCAACTTAGTTGGTGGACCCGATCCTCTATGTGGTATCACTTGCGGCTTTCTGTCCTTCTGGGCTTCTGTCCTTCCAGCCTTTTCCGACACGGATATAACAATCTTCAACCACCGCGAGCTAACCGGTGAGTTGTTCTCATTGGGTCATTTTCCACTCTGACCTAGGTGTAAGATGCCGGCCTTGCACAGGAACTGAAGGCTACAGCACGTTGTCCAAACCTCCAACATAACCCCAGCCGCTGTTGCTGTAATGAGTATTTATCTGGTCCCTCTTCCATTCCGGCTCAACTCAGCACCCCAGTTCCAACCTGTATCCCAGTGATGGCCCCAGCATCAACTATCTCATTACCTACAACCTTGATTGGTGTCCAGAGCACTTGGTGCAAGATGATATGTAGTTTGTACATAGGCTGCAAACTGTATGTTCTTGTCACAAGCGGCACATCAAGTGGGTGGACTATTTGTTGGTGGGAGGGGAACAGGGTATGGAAATCAACCTATTTCATTGGCTTGCTTTGCATGGCCATACATCACCATCACATATTTTTGATATAAATTATGGGCTGTTGCTTTATGTATATAACTGTACCATTGTAATTCCTCATTGTATATAGAGCTTGGATGTATCACTGCACTGTACATTAACATTCACATGACTTTGCCCTACTTATACCTTATTTTGTTGTCTGTGGAGTTAACTTTGGCAGTCGAGGTAGCCAATTTCACATTATAGAATGCATACGCCTTTTGCATATTCCACGCAATCAGCTTGGCAATATCTCGGGCAGATTTCCCCAAAGTCCATTGTACACAGGCACATCATCGCCACCGCATTCTTGACTACAAGCAGTAATGTGTCCTCTGTTTTTTTGTGTATATATTCCAATTTGATATGTGAGCTCTGCTCAATTCGTGCAAAGGATATATTGTAGGGATGTATACAGTACGGACAGCCTGTATCATAGATTCAGCTTTCACTCAACACCTGTCAAGTTTGTTGTGGTGCTGTTGACTATAGCAAGCATATGCATCCTTTTGGAAGCTGACGTACCATACTCATTGTCACTGTCCGGGGTAGATGTGATATGCTTCTTTGGAATATGATTATCTGCCTGCCCTCTATCTTTTGCCACCCGCATCTTAGTCTGCTCCACCTTGTGTGCCTCTCATATGAAATGTGCTTCCTGTTATGTTTAATGAAATGTATGCTGAGCGGTTTAGGAATACGCTTAACTTTTGTGAATCATCCATCCAGGAAAGTTAGGGTCCTGAGGACAAGCATGCAACTCCAATCCGGCCCTACATTCTTACCTGGCTTTTTCCATGTGATCAATGTGAAACCCATTTCAACTATGTCCCCTGTTTTGAATGTCCCAGGGTCTTTTTCCACATACCTGTGTAGCATTATATATAGCATTGTTGAAGAGACCACAATCCACTCACTCATTGCCTTTGAACACCATATACATGACATTGTTGTCGAAACAGTGGGCTGTGTTGTCAGACAAATAGTGTGTTAATCCGCTGTGTGGATCAGTCCTGGGATGAAACTTGGTCCATGAATCGGCCGGTATCTTACAGCAGATGGTGAAGTAGCAGCAATTGCTACTGATCTGAGTGTTGTGATTGTCTGGCACTTCAGGCCTCCACAGCTCAATAATGTCTTTGCCAAATGCCGAGTACATAGTGTAGGCTTGCATGTTTTTGTGCACTTTTTAAACAAGGAGCATCCCATCCAGTATGTTGACGCACATACTTCAGCCGGTCGGCCTTCAATCTTATTGTGTTGAGTTTATGATAGTGACAACATATCAGGTTACTCACCTTGTTCCTTTTACAGGCAGAAGATCTTTGGCCTTAAGTGTGCCCACTATAATGAATACGGCTTCTTGGCAATGTAGTCCATTGTTGGGAAACATCGCTTTGGCAGTTCAACTGCCCTCAAGTTCTTTGATGGTAACATGTTATGCTCACTCAGTGTTACGCTAAACTTGGGTATGAATTTGTGCTCACATTCAACGCTGTGGTGGGCCAGACCATCCCCGTCTTGATTAGTGGTGCTTCCTCATTGCACATTTTGTCACTCCAATCACCTATTGCGGGGCCCATAACCTGTTAAACAGGCAAGCACAGAGGTCTGGAGTCAACAGTAAGAACTCAGTTAGATTGCATGAGATGAAACTACTTGCCTGGAGTCAACAGTAAGAACTGAAAATCCAGGACAATGCTACTCTACTTATATACCTACAGGAACAAAAGGAGTAGCTAGAATGGAAACAAAGGAATAGCTAGAACGAGGTACAAAGGGAAAGCTAGATAAGGAACTACAAAGAGATGTTCATATCAAGAACAAGGGAACATCCATATCTGGAACCAGGGAGTATCCATATATGGAACAAGGGACCAGATGTGAAAGGATCAAAGAGGATCAATGATCGGATCAAAGATGCGAGAATGTCACAGTCCATTCACACACTCCAACATTCACACCCAGGAATGAGGTAGGAGGATGCAATTGTAGGTGAAACAATTCTCCCTCAGTATGACAATCTGACACAACGATAGCCCCTTGATTTGGATTCATAGCCAGTATGAAATAGAGGTAGAGCATGAGCAGCATTTGAACATATGGGGTGCGAAAGTTTCAGACCGCTGTTTCGGTTTGAGGTTATGTACCCTTCAACAGGTGCTGTTGTGAGGTCGTTCAACATTATGAGTGATAGGGTCCAATTTCAGACAACATAATCTTCATCTTTTCAGGTACCCGTTTCTCCTCAAACTCAGGCGGTTACAGTTACACTATATTCATTGTGATCAATTTTAAATACGCACATTTTCAAACAACATGTGTAAAGTGAATTCTTCTCCAGAGAAGAGCCAAAACCGATAGTGTTGGGGTGCCATCAAAAGCTGTGCTCCCAAGCCCGATGAATAAGACTCAAGGGCCTCAACTATTTTTCCCCTCACCACCTCAGAACTGAATACAACTAATGCAGCCAACTCGGAATTTACGGAGTCATTCTTTTCTTGCTCTACCATAAAAGAACTTGGGTGAGGTGCAGAAGCTTAGGCTGAATGTCAAAGTCAGTTCAAAACCCTCGTGGTATATACAAACTTACTGTGAACATATCTGCTTCCCAGTTGACAGTAGTGTCTCTGCTGCAGCCCACATACTTCACACTGAACCAGTACCACCATCGTCAATACATGGAGATAACATGCTCTCATTGTAAGATCTCATCTTGCGGAATGGAGTTTAAGTACCCGTGACAATTGAAAGGGCTGGACAAAACAGCCAAGCACGTGATGCAGACTATGTCTATCAACAGTTGCAAGTCTTCAGCTGGTCGTACTGTGAAGTCATGTTAAACAGGCAAGCACAGAGGTCTGGAGTCAACAGTAAGAACTCTGTTAGATTGCATAAGATGAAACTACTTGCCTGGAGTCAACAGTAAGAACTGAAGATCCAGGGCAATGCTACTCTACTTATATACCTATGAGGACAATAGAGTAGCTAGAACAATAAGAACAATAAGAACAATAAGAACAATAGACACAATAAGATGGCTATCAAGACAATAGAGACAATAAAGACAATAAGATGGATGTCAAGACAATAAGATTGTTATCAGGACAATAAGATCCCGATCAGATAAGAGGATCAGACAGGATCAGAGAGATCAGATAGGATCAGATAAGGAGATCAATGATCACGGATCACATCAAAGATGCGAGAATGTCACAGTCCATTCACACACTCCAACAAGTCAGTCAAAATCCAGTGTCATCCGACACCCACATTCCTCGCTACTAGTCAAGTCAAGCCAGAAAGCGCAAATATGGAGACAGTGCAGGCCTCACTCGCGTTGCCACGAAGTACATTGTATCAACTGTATACAAATAGAGTCTGTGATCCGAGTAATTCTGAGCATCTCCAGCAGCCAAGTGCTTAAGGCTGGAACCAACACACCCCCTCAGCCTAAGCTGCGGAAGGCTGCAGAACCACACCCACTGGCACAGGCAGTTTCTACCACTCCGAAACAGGCCTGGGCTCTCTTCTTTGGCCATGATGGCGACAACGTGCAGCAACCTATATAGGTCAATCTTCTTGCCAAATTTGCAGCTCCTTCTGAGGAAAAAGTCATGCAAGTTGATCGTCCTTAGGCAAGAGGCGCTCTACTTCACCTCTAAGGTGCTTTGGGGCATTTCAAGGATATTGACCGGGCTGTTGGAGTGTGTGAATGGACTGTGACATTCTCGCATCTTTGATCTGATCTGATCCTCTGTGATCCGTGATCATTGATCTCCTTATCTGATCCTATCTGATCTCTCTGATCCTATCTGATCCTCTTATCTGATCCTATCTGATCCTCTTATCTGATCGGGATCTTATTGTCCTGATAACAATCTTATTGTCTAGACATCCATCTATTGTCTCTATTGTCTCTATTGTCTTGATAGCCATCTTATTGTGTCTATTGTTCTTATTGTTCTTATTGTTCTAGCTACTCTATTGTCCTCATAGGTATATAAGTAGAGTAGCATTGCCCTGGATCTTCAGTTCTTACTGTTGATACAAGTAGTTTCATCTCATGTAATCTACCAGAGTTCTTACTGTTGACTCCAGACCTCTGTGCTTGCCTGTTTAACATGCCAATGTGATATCACAGAATGTAATGAATCCTAACACTATGCAATTCATTGTTGCGCTGGAGATTCTTGCTTTCAAAAAGTCGAAGCTGACAGTGATGCAGCTTGTGAATACTTTGGGTGTTTTCTGGTTTGGGTGTTTTCTGGTGTTGTGCAGATGCCAAGTGTTCAGGAAATGGCGTAGTAAAACTCCTCGGCTTTAAATGCGACACCAAGGATAAAATCCAGGCATCATTCATTTCCTTGCACAACTACTGGGCAGACAGGATTATGCCCAAGGACCAGGCCATTCTTGGATTCCATCCTCCATTTACAAAGCATGTGCTTTGCAAGATGCCATGTTGAAACAAGTATCTGACCACCGACAAATGCCTCTCTCTGGTCAAGATGGCAGAGCAGCTTGGATATGTTGCATGGACTTGAGGAGGAAATCTGCAAGATCCCTCTGCCATGCCTTTCTTTCCCCTTGACTGCTACTTGGAAGGACCTTGAACATGGATTGGCAACTGTCACAGAGGACAAGGTTCGAGACGCAAGGCCTTCAAGAATATATAAGTGCTGACTGATTTTCTAAGACTCAACTTTGATGGATGTTGACGAGCTCAAAAGTGAGGATGAAACACTGGTCAGTAGCTCTGGTTTGTGTATTGCACATTCAATAGGTTGACAAATCTAGGTGTCATGGAAGCGGAAACATGTTGAAGAGGAAGAAGAAGAAGAGCCTGAGTTTGTCCAAGGTTCAAGCATGATGAGTAGAGTGATAGTGGAAGAGGATGATGTGATGGATTCTATTTGCTGCGTGTCAGAGGGTGCTGGAGCCTCTGGTTCCAACTGGTCATCGGTTTTTAACGTTCAAAGATTCTAGAGATGGGCTTGGAGATGGGGCCATTTCTGGACCTGTTGAGGGAGCAGCCCCTGATAAACGGGTTCTCTTGTCTGGCGTCAAGCAAGCCCTAGACGGCAACGTCCGATTCCAGGCAGTCGGCTGCCTCCTCGCCTATGGCAACAGCTGTTTCCTTCATCACACAATCTATGGAGCAGCTGGAAACCAATTTGGCACATAACAAGTGGAACAAAACCCCACAAGGGGACCAAGTTGAGTACAATGTTTTTGACTGGCACAGTTTTTGATGTGGTGTTCAGGCAGGGTAATAGTGCTGAATCAATGTTCAACTCCTATGCACAGACTGGTGAGACATTGGAAAAGGTAGAGAAACAGGTGAAATTGAATAAAAGAAAGAAGCTGTCACAACAGCATCTGCTGGCGTCGAAGAAGCGCAAGCCCAATTCCGTTAGCGCATCTGTGGTTGAACTGTTGTCTCAGGTGGAGAGTATGCCTCCGAAGGTTTGGCGGTGTTCATAACTTGTGCGTGTTCAATATTGAATGTTTCGTAGATTTCACAACACCGAGTTTTGATATGGGGTTTTAGGCCCTCCAGCTACACAAAAATTTAGTACCTCATTAATAATGAAACTTAAATAGCTAGTCACGAACTCATTGTAGGAGCATGCAGAAAAGCCGATGTTGGAACAGCTACAATATGCAATCAAACAACAGCAGTGTCTGTGTGGAAACAGGGCATTTATACGACACACACCTGCACAACTCCCCACAGAAAAGCCTGGAAAAGAAAAACCCACTTTATACGTCTTGACCAAGACAGAGTAAAAGTGTTGTCACAGCTGGAGTGAACTAGGCTGTATCAAACTGGCTGAAATCTTTTCATCATGGGTATGCTTGCTGGTGAACTTAAGGCAATATACTGTTGTCCGACTACTCTGATATTATCCATCATACAACCTTGAGGTGTTTCTTGGTACATGCTAAACATGATGATGGTCTAGTGCTTAACGCGCGCAAGCTACCCTCGTCCCATTACCCGCATCCAAATACATTGGCCGGCTTGTAAGTCCAGTTTTATTTTACTTGTAACTTGTTCGTTCACATAGGATAGGCTCTGCAGCAGCCTGGACCTTGAAGAGGTCGCTTACAGACAAACAGTGGAACTCTTCCCTTTGAGGCACAAACACCACCCAATGAAAAGAAATGGTTCAATATAGTGGGCACTAAGTGGACATCGACCTTAGGACACTTGGATGCAGTCGGAGGCTACGACGGTAGTATATTATAACAATGGCCTCCACCTTGTCTTTGATATCACACCAACGCGTTGAGATGAAATTCTAGAGCTGTGAGAGAGAAAACAGATAAGATCAATAATGTTGTCCTTGTAGTTAAGGTAAATATCTGAAGTCTATATTTAGTTAGTAGAAGTATGTTGCAAAAGAGAAGACAATTCTTACCAGCAGGCAGTTCATCTTCTTCTGATGGGAAGAGGTCAGCATTGAGCAAAGAGACCAGCATAGTAGATCATAGAAATTGCGGGACATCCAACCGCAGTGGTCGGGTTTTTGTTCTCTTGTGGTCAGAAGTTGCTGCAAGTCAAATGTTATTGGCATCAGATGCTACTAATGGCTGGAGTAAGAGAATAGTAAGGTTTCGAGGCAGAACAATTTACAAAGAAAGTAAGAACAATAAGATAGATGTCAAGACAGTAAGATTGCTATCAGGACAATAAGATCCCAATCAGATAAGAGGATTGGATAGGATCAGAGAGATCAGATGGGATCAGATAAGAAGATCAATGATCACGGATCACAGAGGATCAGATCAGATCAAAGATGCGAGAATGTCACAGTCCACTCACCCACTCCAACACACACCTTACCTCAATAATCCAAGTGAGAGCAGTGCCCATAGCTTGCAAATTTTTGGTTGTCTTCTGTACCAGCAATCTCATGTTTATACCAGATAGCCTTTGGACCAGAGTCCAAGCCTCAAACTCAGCAGCCGATCCCAGTGCAGTCAAAACTATATTGTGGTCATTGTCTTGTACCTGATTTTTTTTTTTTTGATTTCCTCGTGTTTTTATGGACTTGATTTTGCCATGCAGTCTGAAAAGCACTGAACTGCTCTGGCTATGTAGTCAATGACATGAGCAACTATTTACTCATGCTGTTACTGATTAATTCAGATCCTGACCATCACTTACTTCAAGTTGCTTTATCCCTGT
Organism: Mycena olivaceomarginata; assembly: GCA_029378375.1. NCBI lineage: Eukaryota > Fungi > Basidiomycota > Agaricomycetes > Agaricales > Mycenaceae > Mycena > Mycena olivaceomarginata. Next base: position 19,243 of record JARKIC010002315.1, on the reverse strand, counting down.
CAGAGCTGGCCGCATGACACACGGCATATTAGACATTTCCTACCTTGTCGCCAACAAAACACCCAACACTTGAAACCTGAGCTATGTTATCCAGGTTTTTGAGACAGCCCCGCTGTTGGCAGTAACTTGAGCATGAACCACCTCGTAAGCAATGTCCAGGCTGAAAAGCATGTGACTTTCAGCATCAGAATAGACCATGGAGTTTGTGGGTGGCACCCGGTGGTCTAGTTTGACCAAAACTCTGCATAATCCTTCAAGCCATCGACGTCACTCATCACTTCAAAACAGCTGCCAGATATGAAAGCGTTGGAAAGCCATAGGTACTCGCAGAAGAGTTGAGTATGAGTAAATCACTCTAGGAGGGGTTGATGAGCCATGAGTCAAGGTGAAAGGAGATTCTGATGGGAAAAACCAGATGTGTGGCAGTGCAATGCTTGAGTACAAAGTGCTTCGGGTACATCCAATATCAATGATCACCAGTTTTTATTGGCCATTGGGAATGCTTTTCCATGCTCAAGTGTTCTACAATCAATTCACAAGTGTATGTTAATGTGCTTTCAGCGATAGGTATTGTTTGATTGTGAATTTTGAAGTTATATGCACAAATTTCCAGCAAATGTAACATAGCAAAACAACACAATTTAAATAAGAGGGACATTGAGAGATTAGAAGGAGCAATGATTTAACAGCTGCGGATTCGTATATGACAACATAAATAAGCGAGATGTATAAAATTCAGAAGACATCACAGCACAGAGGCGCTAGTGACCAGGTATACCAATAAATTGTTAAAAGTCTATTCCAGCTCACCCAAAACAACTACCCATTTGATGTTGAAGCTCAGATGTTGCTCCTTGTTATGCCCAGAACCTTTGAAAAAGTTCGAGATCATGTAGCCGACAGTGGTGCAGGAGTTGACGGGAATTTTGCCTTCGTACAAAGGCAAGATACCATCCAAATCCTCAATATCAGCCAAGGTGTCAAAGGCGGTGTGTCGAGCATCATAAACAGTAACTAGGCAATCCAGTTAGCCATGACTGACATCCCGACAGAATTGAACTTGTAAGCCACTTGGGCCCAAACCCCAGAATCAACAGATTGAGGATCACCATTTGTTTCCTGGTGGATTCAAAGACTGCCTCTCAAAGAAGATTTGTCCTAACAGTTGGTGTTCCTATCTACAGAGAACACATACACTATAAGGGCAAAGCAGATATACAAAAATGTGCAGATGGAGGGAGATGAGGGTCTCAGAATAAGACTTTTAAAACACTGGGGTCGTCAAGGACTGTGAATTTCATGGTCCTCATTCATGCTATATCACCCTGATTTTCATTGTAAAAGTTGTTTAATTTCATGGAAGTTCTGTTAAATTCATGTGAACCAAATGACTATGAAATGCCATGAATTTCTAGGAGAAAAAGTTAGATTCCATTATCACTATTCACTATCATTTGACGTGAACGACGCCTCGCACGAGCGGTTCTTGGCTTTCGTGTTACGCTAATTCATGTTAAAAGAAATAATCATTCCTGCAAAAGTAGAGCGAAATGTAGTTCAATTTATCGGTAAAAGTACATTTATATCTATGTAATTGGCACCCTCTTCCTGGCTTTCCCGCCCTCCACGCTTACCTTGCGCTTCCCTCTGGCTTTCTCTAACATCTTGTTCTCATCCTCCTGTTGCAGTACGGATTCGTTTCTTGCACACTATTGGCAGAATAGCTCAGTTGGAAAGAGCACTAGTGGCGCAATCACTTAGAGGTCCCCGGTTCGATTTCGGGTTCAGCTATTTTCCAACACCTCCCCCTCATCTCCCCTGTTGTGCTCGGTGTCCTCATTGGATGCAGGCTGGAAGACGTCCTCCCCCTGTCTATCATCGTTGTCGTCGTCATCCGAGTGGATGGGTGGGCGGCGGCGGGGACGCGATGGGCCAGGTGTTGTGAGATGGGGGAGGTGTGAGCTGGTGGTGAAGGGGAGGTACGAGGTGATGTTGTAGCACGGGCGGCAACTTGGCTGTCGCGATATGTCGACTCATTGTTGACGCAACTCCAGTAAGTCTTGCAATTGTCCCAGAACTGCTTTACTGTGCGATCAATAGCCCATTAGCCCTTGAAACGGCGTGTTTCGGGGAATGCTTCCTCAATCTGTGAATTTAAGCTGAGGAATAGAACAATGTGATAGATGACGCACCGCATTGTAGGCCTTTGAGAGCTTGTCAGACTGTTGTGACTTCCAATTTTCGCCTCAATTGAGGCGGGCGGACGTTGCGGCATCACAAAAGTAGGTCTGCATGTAGGGTATTTAGAAGTAGGCCACACGAGAGACAAGAAAAACATGCACCCGAAAAGAATTCCACTGGGTCTTATCATCCCCCAAATCCTGTCAAATCTGCTGCATAGAGACTTTCGAAGCTCGCCTAGGTCGATCTATAGGCTCGTCGGGGGCAGAGGCCGCATTTCCGCTTCAGGGCGGGAATCACAGGGGTCGTCGCAGGTTTGGGTGTTGGGATCGCAGCTCTGAAGAGCTGCCCAGGTTGTCTTTGTGTTGATTTACCTTGGGCATTGGGGTGGGAGTTCTCCTTGTTGGGATTCTGCGTAAAGGTAGAGGTGCGAGACATGTTGGTGTGGAGAGTGGAGATGGAGAATGCAGTTGAGACACACAAGTATATATCATAGCTCACTTGCAGTTGTGGAGCGTGTGGCCCGCCCTTTGAGTGTTTCTTAAGCTTTATTCTGAGACCCTCATCTCCATCTGCGCATTTCTGCACATCTCTCTCTGCCCTTATAGTGTGTGTGTTCTTTGTACATAGGGGCACCAACTGTTGGGACAAATCCTCTTTGAGAGGTAGTCTTTGAATCCACCAGGTGTTGCAGTACGGATTCGTTCCTTGCACACTATCGGCAGAATAGCTCAGTTGGAAAGAGCCCTAGTGGCGCAATCACTTAGAGGTCCTCGGTTCGATTCCAGGTTCAGCCATTTTCCAACACCAGGAAACAAACGGTGATCAATCCGTCAATTCTGGGGTTTGGGCCTAAGTGCCTTACAACTGGGTGTTCATTACATACATAGTTACTTTACCTACATTTCCGACTTCACACACACACTCCTGAGGGCACCACCTGTCTTTTGGCATCTGGTTCTAGTTTTCATCCTATCTCTTTGCGCATTTCCCTCCCTTTTTTCCATCATGTCCGACTCCTCAGAGTCTGCTCTTATCCCTGTCCTTGGTAAGGACACCATGTTCTCGAGTTGGAGGAGCGATGCTAAGGCCTACTGGCGTCGCAAGGAGGTCTTTGGCCACTGCCTGGTCACTTCAGCTAAAGCTGAAGATGCCACTGCAAAGGAGAAGTGTGCTGGCATTCTTTGGTCCATGTTGGGAAAAGATGCCAAGCCCCTCGTCCAGCAGCATGAAGATGACCCTAAAGTGATGTGGGACGCCTTAGAGGCTCCTCCACAGTCAAGGGAGGGAGCTCAATCTCGCTGTCAAGCTGTGAGCCTGTGCACTTCTCTCCATCCTCAAACTCATCAATCAGTGTTGGAAAATGGCTGAACCCGGAATCGAACCGGGGACCTCTAAGTGATTGCGCCACTAGTGCTCTTTCCAACTGAGCTATTCTGCCGATAGTGTGCAAGGAACAAATCCATACTGCAACAATCAGCTCATCGTCAGCCGCATTCCGGGCAGCATTGATATCAGTGTTAACCGGCGCATCTCCTTCCTCATCTCCATCGTTCTCATCCTCCTCACTATCCATCTTATCGACATCTGAATCTCCCGCCTCGCTGTCACTGTCAGCTGCATCATACTTTGCAACCTCCTTCTCCAAAATGTTCTATTTGTCCGCCGTTCCCTGTGTACGAACAGACTTCTTCATACGAAGGAAGACACGAAGGAAGGCCTAGATATAGACCAAACTCAACACACAGTCACAAAGAAGACATAGAAAAGAATACCGTCATAACTAGGTTCAGGATGTGTGCGAAACATCTAATACGATGGAGCACCCCATTGAATCTGCCCAACCGTCCGATTTTAATGGCAGTAACAAGAGTGTTATTGTTTGAGGCATTATCTGCTGCAAGAGCAAGGAGCTGTAAACTAGATGTTAGTGGTAGTAGCAAAGCTGGAAGGTGACAACCTACCCGGAGATGAATATTATAACTGACCAGGCAGTCATATAGAGCCTGAGCAAGTGCTATGCCTGTGTGGCTGCCGAAGATGCTATGGATTTGTTAGCAATTGCGACTCAGTTTGAGGTTGAAATATACTGGATGAAGTCCAAAGTGAACCGTTTATATTTATTTGCCTTTGTGAACAAGGTAGCAGATGACTCCAAGCCATGGAACCATGTTGAGCTCGGTCCAGACGTCAAGCGAGACATAAATGGCCCCAGTTGTGCTCTTAAGCGAAATCAGGGGTTGAAATTCAAAGTGTTGAAAAATTACTGTTAGGAATATCTGGGTCTTCTGTCATGATAGCTTGTACAGGTGTTATACATCGCGAGCCTGGGTACTTGCAGAGTGTGTGTGAGCAAGAGGATTAAGAAGGCGAATGATTTTATAGAATTCTGGGTCTTGGACAATTCGGAAAGGGTGTTGATGGTGGGTGGGTGACCCAGAGAGCAGTGAGGGCACGGAGCTTCTCCTGTTTGTAAGTTGAACCAGAGACAAAGGATCACATGAGTCCCTGTTGTGGATGAAGATCAGACTTCAGCGAGCAATCTCTTTGGTGGTTGAGAAGGTTTGAGGTAGTGCTCGAGCGTGCATTGCGTTTGAGGAGTTTACCACATCTAAAGACAGATATAGGACCGATAAAATGAACCAAGCAAAGGGACACACTGAATACATTCAAAGAGAGAGACAGACATGGAATCGGGTGTTCCTCCGGGGTTCTTGACCTTGACGAACACAATTATGTGCGGAAGTAAAATTCAACACAGACAGAAGTCATTCGTCTCGTCGCATAGATCATCATCCGTGAGGTTGTTGTTGTTGTACTGCCACTTATCTGGTGCTTTGTCACGGTGATGAGACGATGCACGAGAGACGTTGCTACTGGGAACTTGTGAAGCACTGTTGTCTGGTGCAATAGATTCGCTGTCGTTGTCAGATCACGAGAATAATGGAGGCTCCGGAGCAGATAGAGGATGAGAGCTCACAGCCTTCCTCTGATTCCTCGAAGATGCAGAAGCCATCGGGGGGCTGAGTTGTCGAGCTCCACAAGTGCAGGTTAAATAAGAGTACCAAAACTCTGAAGAATATGAGCTCCTCACTAATGCAAGTGTTCGGAAACTCCGAGGAAGATCAGCTGCTCGTCATGGTCAGCATTCAGAAACTCCGAAGATAATCAGGTCCTCTTGATGGAAGCCAGCTGTAGCATGGAAGAAGACAGTAGCTCACTTCATGATCTGTTACTTCCAGCTTCAGCATTGTATACTTCCAATTTTGACAGATTGACAGATGGACATTGTTGAAACAGACAGATGACATGGGAATCTGCCAAGATATGGTTGGTTCTTACTGATCTGAGGCTGCTCTATTCCACCGTGATTAACCCAGGATTACCCGACAAATATTCGCGAATATCGACTTCCCCAAAGCCTGATATTCGCATTCGCACGAATAGCACTGCCACCCCCATTTCACGAATACAAATATTCGCAATTCGCAAATGGATAGGCACGAAAATTCGTGATATTTGATACTCGTATAGGAACAAAGGAAGTAGCTAGAATGGAAACAAAGGGATAGCTAGAACGAGATACAAAGGGAAGGCCAGATAAGTAACTACAAAGTGTTAAACAGGCAAGCACAGAGGTCTGGAGTCAACAGAAAGAACTGAAGATCCAGGGCAATACTACTCTACTTATATACCTATGAGGACAAGAGGATGCACAGCAGTAAGGCTATGCACACAGGAGTAAAGCTATGTGCAACAGCAACAAGGCTGTGTGCACAGGAGTTAGCTATGTGCAACAGCAATAAGGGTGCACAGGGGTTGGCTATGTACATAGCAGTAAGGCTGCATACATAGTAAGATGGATGTTAAGACAACATTATCACAGTCCATTCGCACACTCCAATACAAAGAGATGTCCATATCAAGAACAAGGGGACATCCATATCTGGAACAAGGGAACATCCACATTGGGAACAAGGGAGTATCCATATATGGATCAATGATCGGATCAAAGATGCGAGAATGTCACAGTCCATTCACACACTCCAACACAGTCTTGCCTAGCTCCCCCGCAATCCAACAAGATTGCGCAACTTGTCCACAGCAGGATGAGGAAGAGCTATTGTAAGGATGTCTGCCAGCTGATCCTGGGTCAACACATATTCAATGTCGATAGAACCCTTAGCAACTTCGTCTCGAAGCCGTCATGCATATGAAGCGCAAGAGTGGCACATTCAAGGCATTCCAGATGTTCAAGGCTTATGCTGAGAATCACTTTGGACATAAAATCAAAGCGCTGCAGGACGACAAAGGTGGAGAGTACATGTCAAACGAGTTTGCAGACTTCCTGCGCTTTGCAGGCATTGTGTGTTGTCATTCGACGAGGAACAGACCGCAACAGAATGGGACAGCAGAATGTGGCAATCGCACAACTGATGAGCATGCTACGGCTATGCTGCATGAAGCAAACCTGCCGCCATTGTTCAACGCGCTTGCAGTTAATGCATATATTCATGTTGCACATATGCATCCATCTGCTGGCATTCCGGAGAATACTACTCCATATGAGCTCTGGTATAAGCATAAGCCGGATGTGTCTCATCTTCGTGTCTGGGGCTGCCTTGCCTATGTACATGTGTAGAAAGACAAAAGGAACACTTCTGTATGCCATTTCCAGAAGTGCATTTTTGTGGGTTATCCTACAGAATATAAGGGCTGGTTGTTCTACAACCCTGTGACTCGGTGAATGGTCACATCGGAGTGTGCCGTCTTTGACAAGCACTACTTCCCTGGGAACAGGCCTGATCTTCTCAAGCGCTGTCCCGGAGGACCTGCATCTGCCTTTGTTGATCTTCCTGCTGCTAAGCCACCAGTGGTGTGCGATGACGGAGGAGACGACAAGGACAATTCTGGTGTTTATCGAGCACCCCTTGTACCAGCTCCCAATCCACCCAATCCTGCTCCTTCCCCTCCACATTCACCGACTTCTACTCGTCCTAATTGTTGGAGTGTGTGAATGGACTGTGACATTCTCGCATCTTTGATCTGATCTGATCCTCTGTGATCCGTGATCATTGATCTCCTTATCTGATCCTATCTGATCCCTCTGATCCTATCCGATCCTCTTATCTGATCGGGATCTTATTGTCCTGATAACAATCTTATTGTCTTGACATCCATCTTATTGTCTCTATTGTCTCTATTGTCTTGATAGCCATCTTATTGTGTCTATTGTTCTTATTGTTCTAGCTACTCTATTGTCCTCATAGGTATATAAGTAGAGTAGCATTGCCCTGGATCTTCAGTTCTTACTGTTGACTCCAGGCAAGTAGTTTCATCTTATGCAATCTAACAGAGTTCTTACTGTTGACTCCAGACCTCTGTGCTTGCCTGTTTAACAGGTTATGGGCCCCGCCCTTTGAGCGTTTCTTAAGCTTTATTCTGAGACCCTCATCTCCATCTGCGCATTTCTGCACATCTCTCTGCCCTTATAGTGTGTGTGTTCTTTGTAGATAGGGGCACCAACTGTTGGGACAAATCCTCTTTGAGAGGTAGTCTTTGAATCCACCAGGAAACAAACGGTGATCAATCCGTTGATTCTGGGGTTTGGGCCTAAGTGCCTTACAACTGGGTGTTCATTACATACTTAGTTACTTTACCTACATCTCCGACTTCACACACACACTCCTGAGGGCGCCACCTGTCTTTTGACATCTGGTTCTAGTTTTTCATCCCATCTCTTTGCGCATTTCCCTATTCCCTTTTCCATCATGTCCGACTCCTCAGAGTCTGCTCTTATCCCTGTCCTTGGTAAGGACACCATGTTCTCGAGTTGGAGGAGCAATGCTAAGGCCTACTTGCGTCGCAAGGAGGTCTTTGGCCACTGCCTGGTCACTTCAGCTAAAGCTGAAGATGCCGCTGCAAAGGAGAAGTGTGCTGGCATTCTTTGGTCCATGTTGGGCAAAGATGTCAAGCCCCTCGTCCAGCAGCATGAAGATGACCCTAAAGCGATGTGGGAAGCCTTGGAGACTATCTTTTCTCCGAGGAAGGCTGGAGCTCGCTTCAATGCCTACAAGACACTCACCTCCATTCATCTCCAGGAGGATGAGAGTCTATTAGCCCTCGTTGGTCGTGTTCGTGATGCTATGCGCCGTCTTAAAGACTCCCGTTCTAAGGAGTTCACTCTTGACAAAGCAGACGAGGAACTACAAGCAGTAGTTCTTCTCATGGCCCTCCCTGATGATTCCCGGTTTTCTGCACTCAAGTCGCCGTTTGAGCAATCTTCCAGCGATCTCAATGCAGAAGCCATCATGGATGCCTATTCCACCCACCAGGGATACCGCACTCATCGTCAGGAAGGTGATACCAGCCAGATTAGTCCGCTATCTGGTCTTGCTATGGCAGCAGCTCCCCCATCTGCCCTAGTTGCACAACCTGTTGCAGCTCTTGCGGCTGCACCGCCTGTTCAGTCGCCCTCTACTTGCGCTGGATGTGGCAAGCCCAATCACCAACTTGTCAACTGCTTCAAATTTCTGGAGCTTCTTGGCAAAAAGGGCAAAGGTGCAGCAGCAGCGTCCTACGTTGCACCGAATGCAAGTCTTCTCGCTTCCTCTACCTCACCTCTTGCTGACGAACGATGGAACTCAGACTCAGGGTGCACTTCGCACATGACTCCTAACCGGAAGCGTTTGTTGCACGCCCATCCGTACAGAGTTCCAATCCAAGTTGCAAATGGAGTTATAGTTCACTCCGAGTTGAGGGGGGATATCTTGCTTCGGCCACGTATACATGGACGTAGTAGCTGTAGGCGTATTCTCCTTACAAATGTCTTATATGTTCCACATCTATCTCACAATCTCATCTCAACTACCTATTTGTCTCGCATTCATGGCTATTCTGTTCTCATGGAGGGATCTACAATCTCCTTCAGTCGAGATGGAGAGCTCTTATTTGAAGCGGACATTGATGAGAGGAACCAGGCATTTGTGAGAGAAGACGCTCCTGATTCTGATTCAGCCTTGTCTGTAGTTGGAACTTTGCCTCTTGATCTAGACCTGTTACATCGTCGACTTGGTCATCATTCTGATACCCAAAAGATCTTGAGCAAGAATCTGGTTACTGGTGCGAAAATCACTTCAAACCAGAAGCTAGATCCAATCTGTGAGCCATGCCTTGCAGGCAAGCTGAATGCGGCTCCTTTTCCTTCTACTGGACGTCGCTCCAGCGCGCCCCTTGATTTGATCCACTCTGATCTGAAGGAATACAAAGTCTTCACCCGAGAGGGTTACAGATATCGTGTTATCTTCGTTGATGATCACACCAGCTTCAAAGCAGTCATGCATATGAAGCGCAAGAGTGGGACATTCAAGGCATTCCAGGTGTTCAAGGCTTATGCTGAGAATCACTTTGGACGTAAAATCAAAGCGCTGCAGGACGACGAAGGTGGAGAGTACATGTCAAACGAGTTTGCAGACTTTCTGCGCTCTGCAGGCATTGTGCGTCGTCATTCAACGAGGAACAGACCGCAACAGAATGGGACAGCAGAACGTGGCAATCGCACGACTGATGAGCATGCTACGGCTATGCTGCATGAAGCAAACCTGCCGCCATCATTCAAGGCACTTGCGGTTAATGCATACATTCATGTTGCAAATATGCATCCATCTGCTCACATTCCGGAGAATACTACTCCATATGAGCTCTGGTATAAGCATAAGCCGGATGTGTCTCATCTTCGTGTCTGGGGCTGCCTTGCCTATGTGCATGTGCAGAAAGACAAAAGGGACGCTTCTGGGTGCCATTTCCAGAAGTGCATTTTTGTGGGTTATCCTACAGAATATAAGGGCTGGTTGTTTTACAACCCTGTGACTCGGCGAATGGTCACATCGGAGCGTGCCGTCTTTGACAAGCGCTACTTCCCTGGGAACAAGCCTGATCTTCTCAAGCGCTGTCCCGGAGGACCTGCATCTGCCTTTGTTGATCTTCCTGCCGCTAAGCCACCAGTGGTGCGCGATGATGGGGGAGACGATGAGGACAATTCTGGTGTTCATCGAGCACCCCTTGTACCAGCTCCCAATCCACCCAATCCCGCTCCCTCCCCTCCACATTCACCGACTTCTACTCATCCTAATTCGCTGGATGCACCTGCCGATGCACCTCTAGCTGAGCCAGCACCTCCTCCTTCCCCTATTGGTGTTGCTGCACGTCGTCGCCATCATGGCCAGACAACACAGCACAAGCCTGCTCCAGAATGGTGGAAGGTGCATCAGCCAGCACCTGGTCCTGTTCCTCCCGAATCTGAGGACGGTGATGATGAGTTGCTTCTCCAGCCAGGGAGTGCACTTATTGTTGCGCATGAAGGCGATCCAACCAGTGCTTTGCTTCAAGCGGTTAACTTTGCCCATGTGCAGTTGGCTCTGTCTGCTGTACGTTCTGGCAACCCGCGAACATATCATGAAGCATTGCGGCGAAAAGATGGACACCTTTGGGAAGAAGCAGCAGTCTCCGAGATCAGCTCCCTTCTCGAGAACTGCACTTGGGATGCTGTTGATGCACCACCCGATGTGAAGCCCATTCGTTCTCAATGGGTGTTTGTGATAAAGCACAAGTCTGATGGGTCAATTGAGCGCTATAAAGCGCGTCTCGTTGCTGATGGCCGTGGACAGCGCCATGGCATTGACTACAACGAGATCTTCTCCCCCACCTTTAAACCTGCGACACTCCGCATCATTCTTGCTCTGGCTGCTCAGCATGATCTCAAACTTCGTTCCATTGATTTTTCATCTGCTTACCTTAATGATGATCTGGAGGAGGATGTCTATATGACTCAACCCGAAGGATTCCCTCAGGGGGAGCGTGGCCAGCTACTTAAACTGCGCAAGTCTCTTTATGGACTCAAGCAGGCTGGCCGTCAATGGAACAAGAAGCTGAGTGCAAAGCTATGTGAAATGGGTTTTCAGTGTCTCCAGTCTGATCGCTCATGCTACATCTATTCTGATGGAGCTGTGCGCATCATCCTCCCCATTTACGTCGATGATGGCATGATCTGTGCTAAGGATGATGCTGATATTGACCGAGTCATTGCTCAACTTGGCTCTTCATTCAGAGTCAAGGATCTTGGTCCCACAGAGTGGCTGTTGGGTATCAAGATTGAGCGTGACTCTAACACTGGAGACATCCATCTTTCACAATGCGCTTATGCTGAGGCCATGCTTGAGCAGTTCAACATGAGTGATTGCCATCCTGTCAGCACTCCAATGCTTCCTGGGCTTAATTTGGCCAAGGAGAGCGGTGCGACATCTGCAGAAGAGGCCAAGAAGTATCACAGCATCTATCTATCTGCTGTTGGCTCTCTGATGTATCTTGCCACCCAAACACATCCAGACATTGCCTACACTGTTGGAGTGCTTGCACGGTTCAATTCCAATCCTGGTGAAGCTCACTGGAAGGCGGTCAAGCATCTGTTCCGTTACATCAAGGGCACGCTTGACTACCACATCACCTGCTCAAAATCATCATCCTCCCCTCATCCATTTATCACCTACTCCGATGCTGATCATGGTGGCTGTCCAGACACTGGGAAAAGCACAGGTGGTTACATGGTGATGATGAACAGCGGTCCAGTGAGCTGGAAGAGCAAGCTGCAATCCACTGTCTCCCTTTCCACCACCGAAGCTGAATACATTGCTGGTGTGGAGGCAGGCAAGGAGATCAAGTGGGTGCACAGTTTGCTTGGTGAACTGGGCCATGGAGTGTCAGGGCCTTCTCCCCTCCGCATGGACAATCAGTCCGCAATTTGAGTGTCCAAGAACCCTGTGTTGGAAAATGGCTGAACCCGGAATCGAACCGGGGACCTCTAAGTGATTGCGCCACTAGTGCTCTTTCCAACTGAGCTATTCTGCCGATAGTGTGAAATCCGTACTGCAACACCCTGAGCATCATGGTCGCATGAAACATCTTGACCTTGCTCATTACTGGCTTCGAGACGAAGTTGCCAAGGGTTCTATTGGCATTGAATATGTGTCGACTCAGGATCAGCTGGCGGACATTCTTACAAAAGCTCTTCCTCGTCCTGCTGTGGACAAGTTGCGCAATCTTGTTGGATTGTGGGGGAGCTGGGCGAGACTGGTCTCATCCCGGGGGAGTGTTGGAGTGTGTGAATGGACTGTGACATTCTCGCATCTTTGATCTGATCTAATCCTCTGTGATCCGTGATCATTGATCTCCTTATCTGATCCTATCTGATCTCTCTGATCCTATCCAATCCTCTTATCTGATCGGGATTGTCCTGATAACAATCTTATTGTCTTGACATCCATCTTATTGTCTCTATTGTCTTGATAGCCATCTTATTGTGTCTATTGTTCTTATTGTTCTTATTGTTCTAGCTACTCTATTGTCCTCATAGGTATATAAGTAGAGTAGCATTGCCCTGGATCTTCAGTTCTTACTGTTGACTCCAGGCAAGTAGTTTCATCTTATGCAATCTAACCGAGTTCTTACTGTTGACTCCAGACCTCTGTGCTTGCCTGTTTAACATGCTCAAGGAATTATGAGGTTAGATAAAGTCTTGAAATTGACACTTACATTGAGAGTGTGAGTAGTGCCATAGGATTGCCAGAGAAGTCAACCAGAAGGGGAGTGAAAACTTGATGTCACACTCATATGCTTGATCTCACAGTGCCTTTCTTTCTCCCCTGCATCTGCAGTACACCACCAGATATCTCTAGTCAAAGGTCTGCCTTTTATCCAAGTTGATAAAGAATTTCTGGTGTCTACCACTAGATTGCATTTATTGAAGGTGACACCCATGTTCATTACATCCACATGCACAACTTGAAACAGGCTAGGGGTATGCGTGACTACTGGTGGAATTTTCAACATAGTGTGTTGGTGTGTCTGGCACAAATGGCAAGTGTGCACATACCAATCCATATCTGCTTCAAAACCCAGCCACCAGAATCTCAATGCTATCAGTTCTCTTGTTGCAAACACGCCGCGATGTCCTAGACTATCATGTGCAGCCCTCATCATATGCATGTGGTGGTCTTTGTCAACTATTAGCTGATGCGCTGTGCCAATACTTTTTCTATACATCCTCCCCCCCTTCAAAAAGAAGCAAGAAGTATATCTTATAAAGGCTCGATATTCCTGGTCATCATTTATTCCTTCTGGCCTCTTCAAAAGGTCTTCTAGCCACTGTTTTATCAACAGCAGATTACGGTCCTGCTTCAACATGCCTTGGTACGGTGCTCTTCTTTGTATGGTTCTTTCTTATCTTCTAACCATTGATTCTCAAGACTCAGAATCAAGGGAACCTGCATCTGCACATATTGCGGAATTGCTAGCCCTTCCTCTCTATACGCCCTAGTGTGTCTGAAGTGTACAGCTTCCTCTAGAGTCGCCTGTAATGTGGTTTCATGTTCAAAATCCGCCACACTAGCAGCTTCTTCTCCTAGTATCTTCAAGTACCCCGCCTCTTGTATCAATCAAGTGTTTGAACTCTTCGAATTCCAAAGGCTGCAGACCCGTTAGGTCTACATTCTCATGGTCTTCTAGAGGAAGGTTCTGATCATAGCCTTCTTCTGAGTTTGCGAACACTTTGTCCGCTAGGTGAAGATCTCTCCTAGACCATGACCAAGAAGCGCAGTCGAGAAAGAAGACGCGCCCAGTTGTTTGTGTTTTATCTCAGGCCTTTGATTGGTGTTACTTCTAGCGACACCACTCTCATCAATGACAAAGAGCAGCCTACACCAGCCAAAAAGCCCAAGAAGTCCAAGCACGTCAATGTAACAGCTGTCGACATAGACTACGCCCACTATGACTGCATAGTCGGCCCGTTCCTAGGACCTTTCGAGGATATCACACAGATTATCGAGTATGGGACCACCGCCGACTGCGCAATGTCTGGGGATGAGGGGAGATGGAGTAAGTGTTTTTTTTACGCTGTATTGATACTGATCTTTTCCCAGTGAACGGCTTGCCAAGGCCTACTTGATCCACTGGCAGAAGTTTCCCGGCTTCCGCAAGTTCCTGCTCAAGCTCACCAACAAATCCATTTTATGCCGGGCAGTTGAACAACAGGTATTGAAGCTTTCTCATCTCTTCTTCAGCTCACATTTCCCCAGATAAATTCCGGCATCGAGGCCGTGCGCACTGAAGATACCTCAACTCTCAAGCCCCACATCCACCTCTACCTCAACAAGGACCCCACCACCCCACTTGATCCCGTGCTCCCCAATTTGAAGGATAAGATTCACCGTGGCTATGCGCACCCTGTATTCACTCAGCTTCTAACCCCAATCCACTGGGAGGCTAACAACATGTAAGTGTTTTTTGTTCTACTCACACCAAGATTTCTGCAGTACATACAACGAAATCTCCGAGAGCATCAAGACAGTCATTGGTGTTCACATCCCTCGGTTTATCTTCCCCATCAACCAGGTTTTCCCTGTCAATGCCACTGCAGACGACCCAGCCTCGCTTGATGTCCTCGACAAACGCATGCAAAGGGGAGATTTGTCTGCGGGTATGTGTCTACCTAGTTCATGTTGCTGATTCTAACGCCTTCTCAGTCTGCCAAGACGATCTATATGGGACCCGAATCAGTGCTTGAGCCCACAAGGGCTGGCCAGGGAAAGCCAGCATTATCGGCATGAAGATGTTTTACACACCACGTCATTGCGGGGGTCATTATACAGGTATCTGGTGCCCCATTCGTGTCATGCGAAATCTAATTTACTTTCAGATTTATTTCACGCTGTCTACCAAGCAAGAGTGGCACAAGACGGACGGCAACTTCAACTACGAGGAGTTCTTTTGGAGTCTCTTTGATGACGGGGAATGGGCAGAGGGGATCATTACATTGTGGAACAAGTGAGTTCTACAGCTGTTGTCTTGTTCCTTACTGACTGATTGGTATAGGGTCATCCTAGGAGCAGTCAAACCATCTACACCCGCTGCCCCGGAGACCACTGGCCCTAGCCATATCAGCTGCCTCAAGGCCATGCGCGCTGCAAGAAAGCTCGCCACGGCAGCTCCGGTAACCTCCACCGGTCTCACTGGTACCTCTGCAGCCACCCGCCACCGCTGTTGTTGCAGTACGGATTTGTTCCTTGCACACTATCGGCAGAATAGCTCAGTTGGAAAGAGCACTAGTGGCGCAATCACTTAGAGGTCCCCGGTTCAATTCCGGGTTCAGCCATTTTCCAACATAGTAGCAGCAACTCACAGGTTATAAGTCAAAGAGTGAAACAGTCTTCTTTCCGCATTAGACTTATCTCCGTATTTAGTATAAATATGTATTATATTCTACTGTATCTTTAGTTGAAAATTAACGTGCTTTGCCTCTGCATTGCTCTGTGGTCTGACTTCTCCTTCCTTCGTAGTCGAGCCAAGTTAGTCGGTGTACCCAATCTCCTACGTGGTATCACTTCCGGCCCTTTCCGTCCTTCTGGCCTTTTCCAACACGGATATAACAATATGGATACTCCCTTGTTCCAGATATGGATGTTCCCTTGTTCCGGATATGGATGTTCCCTTGTTCTTGATATAGACATCTCTTTGTAGTTCCTTATCTAGCTTTCCCTTTGTACCTCGTTCTAGCTATTCCTTTGTTTCCATTCTAGCTACTCCTTTTGTTCCTGTAGGTATATAAGTAGAGTAGCATTGTCCTGGATCTTCAGTTCTTACTGTTGACTCCAGGCAAGTAGTTTCATCTCATTCAATTTAACTGAGTTCTTACTGTTGACTCCAGGCCTCTGTGCTTGCCTGTTTGTCTAACATTATTATCAATGACCCGGTCTATTTCCTGATGTCTTCCAAGGTTTCGTTTTTCTGTCGCTGTTCTCAATTCGCTAGTCTGACTTGCGAGCTCTTTTCAGAAGTCTGTTACTTTCAAGAAAGACTGACAAAGTCAAGGAGGCCAAAGAAGCCAAGTGCAAGCGCAAGGTTTGCTTGCTCGCATTCTCTCAAGTTCCAGGCTTAATCCTGAATTTCTCGTAGGCTGAGAAAGCTGAGTCTAAGGCTGCCGCAGAGGTGTGTCCCTTTTTTCGTTATTCTCAAGTACTGTCTTATCCTTCTCAGAAGTGTGAAGCCGACGCTAGCACTACTCGCAAGCATTGTCGCAGTTCTCACCACATGCCGCAGGTTGGCACAGAGCAGGACATTGCTATTCCTGGTATGTACCAGTCATTAGCACACCTGTTCTTTGCTCGCGTTTTGTTAGCTACTCTGTCGCAGGATGTCAGCCTGCCTATTATGGCAAAACTAGTGTCCTCCTCCAGTCCACTGATCTCTCCACTAAGGAGATCGAGCTTCTCCAGCAGCGTGAAAGCTACCTTCAGCGCCAGGTGAAAGCTACCTTCAGCACTAGCTGTATGTTTGTGGATACAGCCTGAAGCACTTCTTCTCGCTCCATGCATTCCTGGATTGGGAGCCCTCACTTCTCCGCGCCGAATTCGAGCAGGACACCAAGATGGCAGATGATGAAGGCGATGATATCATGGTGAGTTTCTGTTATATCCGGGTTGAGGGGAAGGAAAGAGGAGAAGAAGTATGGGGGAGATTCCAGGGGAAGGTTATCTGATACCGGAGGAAGACAGAGTTACTGGAAGGACGGAACTAAACATAGAAGCAGATAGTCAACGTAGGAAGGGTGTTAACTGGGTGCCTGGAATACTAGATCCGAAATCGCGAATATCAAAGACACAACACCACTGAGGCACAGGGTGAGTGCTAACTGCCGTGCTGGTTCGTAGGATAGAGGAAATAATAATAGAAGGTGACTGAGAGGTTCCTAGCCTGGCCTGTAAAGGTAATTCTGAAACGAACTCTGGAGATACCGGAGGTCTGGAACTGGAGGTGGAACTATGCAGGTAACCACAGGACCCTGGTCGGAGATGCAGATGTTGAATAGACCTTCGTCGAAGGTCAAGTCCGTGGGGAGGTTGAGACTGGAGTCAAGTCCGGAGTTGCCAGAATAGGCGGAGATGTGAGGAGGTGGTAGTAAAGCGTGGGAGGAATGCTAAGGCTCGGAGAGAAACATTAATAATCAAACTGAAGTACAGGAGAGTATCTACAGTGTTTTATAGAAGTATTCTAATTGTTATTACGGAAGGAGAAAGAAGTAAGTTAAAACAATAAGTAAGAAGCCATATGTAGAAGCATGGTGATGGAAGCATAAAAGACAAAAGGAAAGCATAGTCACAGGTTTCTGTTTAAACAGTTAAACGGATAAAAGGGAAAACACTCAGTAATCCTTCATTGCGTAAAAACCCATATGAATCCAGAGGATAGAGATAAAGTCCTGCGAACTCCGGAGCATAACTCCGAGGGACTGGAAGTCTGGAGTTGGCAGAGTGAGGAGGAACAAGGTCCGGAGTTGGACCAAGGTTGGGACAGGATATAACAGTTTCTCACTAGCCGATAATTTCCAATCTCTAAGTCTGCCTGCAGTCCATCAAGGCGTAAATTTCTCCTGCTAGTTTAGTTCCCAATTCATTTCTTCCGCTTGTCTCCCTAGCTATTCAACTAGCACTCTGTACTCTCAACAGTACATGCCCTTGTCTTTCTCTAGGTCCTTTTTAAAAACCTACCATGAGTGTGCCCGATCATGATCATTGCTACTGTCTGTGTTTCGTCAATCAATTTTGTTTTTTCGATGATTCCCAAATTGAGAAGTTGCTAGCAATCTCAGATTTGCCCACTTCGGTCGCATTCGACCGTATAAAAGGCTGCTTGCGTTGACTGATATCCTCAGTTCCACTTTCCGCTAGACAATATTCTCTGCTTTCGTGTTATGGCTTCCTTTCCCAAAAATGATTTGGAACAGCATGTGCTGTTCATGCTCCAGGATAACCAGGTAAGCGGCTCTTTATACTCGTGCTAGCACATAATAATGTGTCTGCTACCCCGAGGCCCCTTGCCACCACTAGCGTCCGCAATCGCTTCCGGTGCATCTGGTACTCATTCGGCCATGGGTTGCCACTACTGCGAGTATTGTTGGTCTGGATGGTTGTCTCGGCCTCAACGAGATGAGCTTCTATGCCCAGTTACTGACCTACCCACCGAGTGAGTGATTTATGCAAATCTTCAGTCATTTTCCTAATGCTTCTGCTAGTTCTCCCATTCGGATCGTGACAAGTTTCACCCAGACGAGATGTCCCCCTTCGTTCAGGAAGTGTTTGCTCATCTCAGAACAGTATCTCTATACTTGTCTCGCGCTCATTTGTCAAAAGGTCATAGGTATGACTGATGTTCTCCTGCTCACAGAGCTGCACACCGAGCTTAAGGGTCTTCGGTTCGGAACCAACATCACCAGCATCGTGGTTGAACGTTTCCAGGGCATTGGCTCCTGGTAATGGTGGTATCCAGTTCCTCCGCTTCCCTGCTAGCACCGAGTCCCATGCCTTATTTCCTTCTACCAACAGCTTGGCTGACCACCTTTCCAGCCTTACCACTCGTCAAGATCATGTTCTAGCGACTGTTTGGGATTTTCTCGGCCTTGTTCTTTGGGCTCAGAGTCCAATCTGAATGTTTCCTCTTCCTCATTAGGTTCCTCTTCAGAAGTCTCGGGTTCTTTGAAGTCCTCAGGTGTCACCTGCAGTTGTACTTTGTCGAACAGCAGATCTTTACCCTTGTGCTCTTTAGATTTCTTTAACTTCAACGGGTTTTGGTCATTGTTCACAAGTTTCGCTAGCGTCTCTTTTGAGATATCTATGAACCTCTGGATATTCACAGGAATCTGAATGCTATGTCTAGCCTCATAGGGGATGACCCTGAACGCTACTATTCATTCTTGGAACATTGCACCGTCATTTCTGGTACCAGATAAGCTCTCCCTTTGGTTCGTCGAATGACTACCACATTTCTCAGAGACCTTCTTGGCATGGTCCACATGTGTGCACATAGCTTCTACATGATTGTCATGTTTTGCTAGCGCTTGCACCCTGAAACATATAACCTCTGCATTTGTCAACACTCTGCCTGGCAAGTCCACTAGCCAAGTTGCTTCTTCAATATCTAGTGGCACATTGGATGCGCGCTTGTGACTATAAAGAAA
>JARKIC010002314.1:0-67204 GCA_029378375.1 Mycena olivaceomarginata | reverse complement strand
AATGGGCAAAAACTGAGGGAGAAAAAAAAAAGTAGTGGCAGGGTTGCTCGAACATAGGTCAAGTCACCTAGCAATGCCCTAGAGCTTGCAGAGATGACACTGCACACAAAGAAGTTGCAGCAAAGAACTAAAACCCTGCACAGCCTCTCCAATTCCCTTTTTAGGCAATACACCATGCCATCAGTTGGTTACAAACCGCCTCCGCTGGCTTTCCAAATTGGGAAAGCTGTGCTCAACGAGGTTTCGGCAAGGCCAAACCTGCCATGATGTGCCGACGAGGCTGAAAGCGCAAGTCCACAATATTCGGTATTGCAGTATAAGCTAAGTACAAAGCTACAAGATGTATATAATACAATGAATACAAAGCTATAAGATTAATACACAGCTATAGGATGAATATAATGTGATTACCTGTACTCGAGTCGGGTGGTACGTGAAAGAGAAATTGTGGCCAGGAGCACGACAAGTGGCCTGCAACTCAGGTGCTGAGGTATACTTGTTATGACGCAAAGTAACCGGAATTCATCGGAAACTTGATTATCTCTTACAGCATTGAAGTGAATTTAAAATTTTCTTTGTAGATTGTAAGCCCTCCTTCCCTACTTGAGATTTGCAGAAAACCTGAGTGCTTGTGGTTGCCCACGGCGTTGAATTTAGTCGTAATTCTGTCAGATATGATCAACAACTCCATTTAACAATTCCGATTTCATTTCTACAACCTGTTGCGAAGTTCACAAAGCTCTAAATCTTTTTGTGAATTGATTGAAATGAAGCACAGTATCTCTTGCAGCATTCAAAGTTGATGATTCACAGTCAGAATCAACTCCAAAGAGCCAAATCATCAATTTTCGAACTTTTGCCATACATGACCCTATACCACCCTCAGAATTATAGAAAACTGCTGGCAGGACTCTAAAGGATGGTTAACTAAGCGGATTGCCAACACAGACCTATGGCACCGTATTGTCAGGCTGAAATCTGGGTACATTCACCAATTTCCCGTTACTATACGATTTTGACCAAGTATTTGGTCACAGGTCACAATTTTTTTTTTTTGATGTGTGCAAAAATCGCCTTAATTCAAAACAAAATTTATCGGCCATCTCGGTCGAAAATCGATGAATACTTGGTCGAAATAGTACAGTACTTTACGGCATGACAAGTAGATTGGCACTTGCGGGGAGCAGGGAGGCAGCGGGTGCAGGCTGGTTCCGGGCAGGGAACACCCTGCGTGTTGACATCCATCGTGTGGTGGTTGTGGAACAGAGGTATTGCAGGGGATGCTTGTTTGGCGTGCACCTCACCGGCAGGTCGGTTTCGGTTCTCCGATCATTCCGCTGGGTCCTCGGACGAGGAAAACGCGAAAAAGAATCCCAAAAAGGAAAGATTGAAAGAAGATCGTAGAAACTCGCAAGTACTCAACAGTGCATTAAAAAGAATTGGGAGGGAGAAGGAAAGGGAGAACTTCAGTGCACTTCAGTCGAGAAAGAGGTTGGCAAGTAACAAAAAGGAGAAGACAGCATTAAATTAAAATCACAGTATTGCACAGACAAGACAGACAGTGAAGCAGCGGGATGACATGGGAACACATCATTACAATATGAGATAATTTTTCAACCGCTACTTCCGAGGCTCAGACCGAGATTTGAGTTAACAACATACCTTTTGAGGACAATCTTGATGGAATACGCGCGCCATCGGCGCCCGTGGACACCTTAAAATTAACATTGGGGTCTCAATGAGACTTGAGACGACCTGAACAATGCGTGCATGAAGAATTTCTGGTTCAGTTTGATAAAAAGCTCACCTTGTATTGTGGATACTCAATGGAGCGTGCTGTCGGGATACTGACTCATTCAGTGGCGGAAAGTCATATAGTGTCTATAATAGGCCTCGGACGACTTCTGGCCACGATGCATTATTTCGTGCAAGGACCGATAATTCAAGGAGATTGCTTACAGTGCGTTTCGGACATATTCCAATTTTGTTACGGTCTTGCGGGCTCATTTCGACAACCGATGACCCCACATCATTGTAGATGGGTTGAGGTTGACCCATGAGGTTTGAACGAGGCCTTCTGTCACGGAAAAATTGGTCCTATCCAAAGAAGAACACAGAGTTTATGGGAAAGGCTCCGGAAGATTCTTAACAGCTCACAGCCGCGGCATATCCTGGTTGCTTGATACGAGGCCAATAAGATGTGACGCAGGCCCGGGGGACTTGCCAGAGAAGAGCTGTACAGGTTGGTTCGTGCTTTTGTTCAGAAAGAGAGTAATGCGGCAATAAAGGTCCGTAGCAAGTAGTGCCGGAGGGAGGGATTGGGGAGGAGAAGGCCGCATAACATTGAGCGTGTGAGAAATTACGGCAAACATAATGCACATAAATTACGGCAAACATAACGCACATAACCACCCAGCTGATCGATCGGTGAACCTCGGTTTCAGGTTTGAAGCTCGGCAGGGAAGCCGTCGGCAGGGGGCAGTGCCCTTCCCAAAAGGATCAGGGCGGAGGCGGTTTGTCTCGAGTGCATGCCATCACAAGAAAAAAAACTATCTTGCTCTAAAGAATACATAAATCCATTACTAGCAGTAGAGTAGAACCAGCTGCGATGTGCAATGTGGAATGTTCAACGTTCAACCGCTATAGCTATAGGTAGATAACAGTCCGCGACAAGGCAAGGCAGGTATTTAGGCGACAACGGGGAGAGGGTATGGTCGTCAGGGAACCCGACGGGGTCGCCGAGGCGCAGGGAAGGGAAGGGGTGGGTGCGGAGGCGGAGGCGGAGGCGTAGGTAATTAGATGGAGGGGAGGGAATCAATCACAGCACCCGCCCCAGCAGCACCACCATCGCGCCCAGCACCACACCTGCACCGACGAGCGACGCCTGCGCCGTGCGCGGGCCCCGCTCGGCTTCTTGCTCGTCCCCGCCAGCTCGTGCTCCGACATGCGGTACCCGTTTTGAGGTGGAGAGGATCGAGGGTCGACTTTGGCTGTGGGAGAGGCGTGGTCAGCGGCACGAAAATACAAAGGGAAGGAGGAGGGGAGGGGAGGGAGGAGGATGCGGACGAAGGGGAGGGAACGGCAGGAGGAGAGGGGAGGGACGAAGCCTCCTCGCCGCCGTCCTCGTCGTCGTCACCGTCGCCCCCGCCCTCCTCGCAGGTGACCCGCCAAAGGAAGAAGCCGCTCACCAGTATTATGCGTCTTCGTCTGCGCGTCGTCGGGAACGTCATCGACGGCGCGCCCTTATTCTCCGTGAACGCATCGTCCGTCAAAAACACCAGCGCAAAGCCCGGCGCGGGGACGTCGACCGTGCACGTCTGCGCCGTCGTGTCGCACTGCACCGTCTTGACGTCCTCCTGCCCCATCGGCCGCCCGTCCGACTCGAAGATCCCGCCGAAGGTCTGGTGGCGCGCGCACACTCGTCAGCTCGGTAGGGAGGGAGGAAAGAGCCGAGCCGAAACGCACCTGCCCCGCCCACGTAAACCCGCCCTTCTGCACCACGCTCGTCGCCGCCAGATACTTGACCTTCACGCTGCTTCATCGTCGCGCCCGCAATCGAGATCACCCGTGCACCGTGTTCGCGCCCGAGGGGTCGTCGAGGTAGTTGAACACCGCCACGCGCACCGGGGTGCCGTTCTGCGCGCACAATGCGTGTCAGTATCTGTGTCTTTTGTGAAGGGCGGGGTAAGTACACACCTCGTATATACCGTAAATCGGCGTAAACGACGTGAGATCCGCGACGCCGTAGTTGAACACCTGCGTGTTGTTCGAGGGCCCGATCGCCTCCGCCATGGCGAGCGCGGAGTAGTAGAGGGCCCGACGGTCCAGGAGTGGAAGGTCGATTCGTTGGTGGGCGGCGAGGTGAAGGGCTGAAGAAGGGGATCAGCATGCGGATGCAGGGGAGGGAGGCAGAGGAAGGAGGGAAGAGGGGAGGGAGCAGGGGGCGGGGAGCAGGGAGGAGGGAGGAAGGGGAAGGAAGGGGAGCGCTGAAGGAAAGAGCGCCGAAGGAAAGAGCGAGGGAGTCGGGAGCAGGGAGCGGGAAGGCAGGGAGCGGGAAGGGAGCAGGGAGCAACAAGCAGCAAGGAGTAGAGAGGATGGAGGAGGGAGGGAAGGTGGGGAGGGATGGGGATGGGAGAGGGGGAGGCAGAGAAGAGGGAGCGAGCGCGCAGAGAGGATGGGGAGGAAGGGAAGCGCCGAAGAAGGAAAGAGCGAGAGAGCAGGGAGCAGGGAGCGGGAAGGAGGAGGACGGGGGAGGAGAAGGAGCGGGGAAGATGGGAAGAAGGGAGCAGGGGGTAGAGAGGCGGGGAGAGGAGAGCGTCGCATCGCGTGCAAGGATGGGGATGGAAGAAGGAGGGGAAGGGAGGGGAAGCAGAGAGGGGACAACGAGACAACGCACATTATAAAACACATTCTGCCCGCCCAAATGGAACATCGCGCCGGAGAAATTCGAGTGCGCCATCTGCAGCGCATAGTCGAGGCCCCAGAGCGCGGCCGCGAACGAGTCGGAGACGCCGAGGAAGCCGCCGCAGGAGGCCTGTGTGCGAGTTAGTCGTCGGACGCAACGAGGGAAGGGTAGGAGCGGCAAGCGGGAGTTCAGAAAACGCACCGTATTCGTCTCAAACATCAAAAACGGGCTTGCCCTTTGTCTGCGCGTACGCGGTGCTGTTGAGGTACGGCGCGAGCAGCTGGGTGTGTGCGTCGTGCGTGAGGTACTGCGGGAGCACGGACTGCGGGTCCGTGACGTTCGCGCCCGGGCCGCCGAACATCGCGGCGCAGTTGTCGCGCGGGTACCTGTGCGCGCTCCCGTCAGCAATGTGCAGGGAGGAGACAAGAGCGACAACGCACTTCTCGACCCGAGATACGCGAGGTTGTTGCTGAACTTGTCCACGTACCCCGAGTCCCACACCAACTCGGGCGTCCACGCAAAGTCCGCGATGTTCGGCCCAACCAGCAGACTCATCGCCCGCCCCGTGGGGTCGCTCCCCTCGCTCGCGACCTGGGCCAGCAGGTCGCTCACCTCGCCGCCGTAGTCGAACGGCGAGTACGTGTCGCCCCTGTGCCCGTGGAGGTTGTACATGTCCGGCTCGTTGCCCGCCTGCAGCCCCAGCAGGTAGTCGCCGAGGATCTCGTCCGCGCGCGGATGATGGCGGTGTCGAACGGGGTGGTGACGAACCACGGGATGCCGAGGAACCAGTGCACGTTGACGAGGGACGAGATGTTGCGCATCATGTACAGAAGGTCGCGGGAGAACTCGAGCGGGGGGGTCTGCGTGGTGCCGGTGACGCCGGTAAGGTTCTTGGTGAGGACGCGGCCGTCGGGGATGACGCCGTCCGCGACGAGCTTTGCGGATTCCTGGGTGTTGCCGCCGACGCGGACCATGACGGAGCCTGCGCGCTGCTGGATGTTGGCCATGAGGTTGAGGAAGGGACTTGGAGGAAGGTCGAGTTTTTGCCCACTGGGTCAGAAAATCAGTATGGATACGAGGCGGACGCGAGCACGCACAGACTTGGTTCGTGACGGACATCTCGATGGAGAAGCCGAAGAACGAGCCCTTTTGCTTGATGGACATGCCCACTGTCCCTGAATTTTGGAGGTTCACAGGGATGGTTGTGAGGACCGAGGCGTGGGTAAGGGCGGCACAGTCATGGAGGTGGGGTTGTAGGCTGCGACGCCGGTGTAGGTTGCGCCCGAGGCGATGGAGGTGGTGAAGGCGGCCTGGTCACCTGCCTGGTAGACGGTGATGGCGGCATTGGCGGCGCTGGCGAGAAGAAGGAAACATAAAGAGCGTAACGGGCCTGGGGCCGACTTGGGGGCCATCGCCAGTTAAGCAGAGGTGAGTAGGGTAAGGGGGGTGGAGGGAGGAGTGTGTGTGACTGTCACATTTCTGCAGTCCATCAATGTCGTGACGTCAACCAATTTACCGTCACCGTCGGCGGAGCAGTTGCAAAGCGCTCAGGAGGTATTCTCCTTCCTCGGGTTAACAAGGGTGATGAAGCAGCTGATATTCGTTTCCTGGGATGTTCCAAAGCGACTTTCCTCGCGAGGATATCTATAAATCACCCAATGTCCCCCCGTCGTCAAGGAAAAAACACGCACCACCTTCAGGAGGTGTTCCCTCCTTCCTTCCTTCCTCGGGTCCGACACCTGAAGAAATCAGCCTGTCATCAACAACACCGCAAGCGAAGAAATCTCTAGCAGTCAGTCTTCAAAAACAACCCAGACCAAATCATTGAAAATGGATACTATAATGAAAATCCGATTTTGAATTACATCGCCCGTCCCAAAATCGCCAAAACCGTAGTGACGCCGATCACCCCGACCGCGACGAGCGACGCCTGCACCCCCCGCGGCGCCGCGCTCGGCGCCTTGCTCGTCCCCGCCAGCGGGTGGTCGGCCATCCGGTACCCGTTCGACGTCGATAGTACGGACGGGTCGACCGTCGCTGTGTACACCACATCGCATCAGCATCAAATACACTTTACACAGCGGACTAGAACGCACCGGTATTCCGTGTCTTCGTCTGCGCCGTCGTCGGGAACGTCACCGACGCCGCGCCTTTACTCTCCGTGAACGCGTCGTCCGTCAAAAACACCAGCGCGAAACCCCGGCGCTGGGGACGTCGACCGTGCACGTCTGCGCCGTCGTGTCGCACTGCACCGTCTGCACGTCCTCCTGCCCCGTCGGCCGCACCGTCCGACTCGAAGAACCCGCCGAAGGTCTGGTGGCGCGCACTCGTCAGCTCACCGGTGCCCAGCAAAGCGAGAAGAAAAGAGAGAGGAGGGAGGGGCAGGGAGGAAGGAGCCGAGACGCAACGCACCTGGCCCCGCCCAACGTGTAGCCCCCCTTCTGCACCACGCTCGCCGCCGCGAGGGTACTTCACCTTCACGCTGCTCGGCATCGTCGTCCCGCAATCGAGATCACCGCGTGCACCGTGTTCGCCCCGCTCGGGTCGTCCAGGTAGTTGAACACCGCGACGCGCACGGGGGTGCCGTTCTGCGCACAAGTTTTAAAAAAAATTCTCAGTATCGTTTAACTGGACGGGAAGGAATTTCAACCGCACCTCGTAGATCCCATAAATAGGCGTGAACGAGCTGAGGTCCGTGACGCCGTAGTTGAACACCTGCGTGTTGTTCGAGGGCCCGATCGCCTCCGCCATGACAAGCGCGGAGTAGTACAGTGGCCCGACGGACCACTGGTGGAACGTCGATTGGTTCGTCGGCGGCGCTGGGATATCGACGAATTTAGGTTGGTTGAAAAATCATAGAAAACGAAAGAACATACACGTGAACGGCTGGAATCGAAACCAAATGAGTAAGTATTATTCAACCATAGGAAATATGAACTTGCTCACGTTATAAAACACATTCTGCCCGCCCAGATGGAACATCGCGCCCGAGAAATTCGAGTGCGCCATCTGCAGCGCGTAGCGAGCCCCCACAGCGCCGCGGTGAACGAGTCCGACACGCCGAGGAAGCCGCCGCACGAGGCCTGCATATTCCACAAAGAAAAGTTCAAGTTCAAGTACGTAAGTTGAGTTGGTTGCGAGGGACACACCGTGTTGGTTTCGAACATCAAGAACGGCTTGCCAACGGACTGCGCGTACATGGTGCTGTTCAAATACGGCGCGAGCAGCTGCGTGTGCGCGTCGTGTGTGAGATATAGCTGGAGCACGGATTGCGGGTCCGTGACATTGGCGCCTGGCCCGCCGAACGTCGCAGCGCAATTGTCCCGCGGATACCTGCCGGCGTCGCCATCAGTCTCATCCAATTAATTTCACCCAACCCCATATATGTATACGCACTTCTCCACCGCGAGGTACGCGAGATTATTCGCAAACTTGTCCACCAGCCCCGAGTTCCACACAAGCTCGGGCGTCCACGCGAAATCGGCAATGTTGGGCGCCACCAGAATGCTCATCGCCCGCCCGCTCGGGTCCGCCCCGCTCGCCGCGACCTGCGTCAGCAGATCCGACATCTCCCCCCCGTAGTCGAACGGCGAGTACGTGCTCCCCCGGTGCCCGTGCAAATTATACATGTCCGGCTCGTTCCCCGCCTGCAGCCCCAGCAGATAGTCGCCCAGGATCTCGTCCGCCGCCGTGATAATCCCCGTGTCGAACGGCGTCGTGACGAACCACGGGATGCCGAGGAAACCAGTGCACGTTCACCAGGCCCGAGATGTTGCGCATCATGTACAGCAAATCGCGGTTGAACTCGAGCGGCGGGGTCTGCGTGGTGCCGGTGACGCCCGTGAGGTTCTTCGTGAGGACGCGGCCCGTCGGGGATGACGCCGTCGGCGACGAGTTTCGCGGACTCTTGCGTGTTGCCGCCGACGCGGATCATCACCGACCCCGCGCGCTGCTGGATGTTCGCCATCAGGTTCAGGAAGGGCACCTGGATGAGGGTCGAGTTCTTCCCCACTGTCGCAAAATTTAGCAGGCACGTCTGGATATATGCGGAGAAATGCGGACTCACAGACTTGGTTGGTGACAGACAATCTCGATCGAAAACCCGATAAACGAGCCCTTCTGCTTGATCCCCAGGTTCGGCGTCCCAGAATTTTGGAGGTTAATCGGAATCGTCGTCAGCACAGAGGGCGTCGGCAGGGGCGGCGGACTGAGCGTGGTCGGGTTGTACGCAGCCACGCCGCTGTACGTGGCGCCCGGCGCCAGGGAGGTGGTGAACGCCGCCTGGTTGTTCGCCTGGTACACCGTAACCTCGGCGTGCACGCTGCCTGCTAGAAAAACAAAAACCAGAGAGAGACATAAAGTAAGGGAGCGCAAAAGACGGCACGGCGCCGACTCTGAGGCCATATTGGTGAGAGAGATGAAGGTATAGGATAAGAGATGCAGTGGGAATGGTTAAAAATAAAACCAGTGACACGGGATAGTAATCATTGTGCTGCGGAATCCAAGAATAACCTTCAAGTTGCAACCAGGTACCGATTTCCTTATTCGCAGGTGGGTGGGTGAGAGTCAATAAGTTGAGCCTCCGTGTCCCCAGAGCAGCCTCCAGTTTCCAGAGCAAAGTGAGCAAAGATTGGGAGATATAGCGCGGGGTTGGAGAGCCGTCTCAAAGATAGCCGCGTCAAATATCGCTATAAAGCGTTAAATATAGCGTCTCAAATATAGCACACTTAGAATAGCCTTGAGGCTTGAAGTCTGGGCCGATGTGACGGAACGTGAAGTCTGCAGCATCGCCCGACTTTTCGGCCAGAATACGAGTAGCGATTGAGGTTTTCTGGCTTTAAGTAAACTTGGTTGAGTCAATATCTGGGGAAAGAACGTTGCGAGATCGAGGTGGAGAGCAAGCTGGGTAAATTTAAAGTCCGGTTCGTGGGAATGATTGCATATCCCGTGATTCAACCGGGACGCCCCGAGCCGTCAACGAGCCGTGGTGCTCCCGCGCATCACTGTCGTGACGTCAACCAATTTACTGTACTTAACTGTCGGCGGAGCAGTCGAAAATTTATTCAACGTCCGTGTTCGTTTTCATCCTAGGAGTTGACATGACTTTTCCGAAAGGGGACGCACTACTGAGCCTCTTCCTCGCGAGGATATCTGTAAAAACCACCCCAATATCCGTCGTCAAGGAAAAAATGGCACGCACGACAGAATTCCACTCGCTGGCACTCAAGAGACATTCCTCTTCCTCGGGTTAACAAGGGCGGCGTTTGGGCAGTGGAGCAGTTGAACATTTTGATATTCGTTTCCTGGGATGTTCCAAAACGACATTCCTCGCGAGGATATCTGTAAAATCACCCCAATGTCTGCCGGCGTCAAGGAAAAAACACGCACCACCTTCAGGTGTTCCCTCCTTCCTTCTTCCTCGGGTCCGACACCTGAAAAAATCAGCACTGATACACCTGTCAGTCAACGACACCGCAAGCAAAGAAATCTCCAGCAGTCGACGCCCTCTGAAAAAAACCGGACCCAATCGTTGAAAGTGGTATACTATAATTCACAGTTGCTGCCAAAGTTGGAAATCCGAATTTGAATTACATTGCCCGTCCCAAAATCGCCAAAACCGTAGTGACGCCGATCACCCCGACGGTGACGAGCGACGCCCGTACCCCCCGCGGCGCCGCGCTCGGCGCCTTGCTTGTCCCCGCCAGCTCGTGGTCGGCCATCCGGTACCCGTTCGACGTCGATAGCACGGACGGGTCTACCGTCGCTGTGTACACCACATTGTATCAGCATCGCACCCAAATACACGAACTAGAACGCACCCGTATTCCTTGTCTTCGTCTGCGCCGTCGTCGGGAACGTCACCGACGCCGCGCCCTTACTCTCCGTGAACGCGTCGTCCGTCAAAAACACCAGCGCGAACCCCGGCGCGGGGACATCGACCGTGCACGTCTGCGCCGTCGTGTCGCACTGCACCGTCTGGATGTCCTCCTGCCCCGTGGGCCGGCCGTCAGACTCGAAGAACCCGCCGAACGTCTGCCCGGCCCATGTGTAGCCCCCCTTCTGAACCACGCTCGTCGCCGCGAGGTACTTCACCTTCACGCTGCTTGGCATCGTCGTCCCCGCAATCGAGATCACCGCGTGCACCGTGTTCGCCCCGCTCGGGTCGTCCAGGTAGTTGAACACCGCGACGCGGACGGGGGTGCCGTTCTGCGCACGTGTTTTTTTTTCTCTCTCAGTATCGTTGAACTGGACAGGAAGGAATTTTCACACCTCGTAGATCCCATAAATAGGCGTGAACGGGCTGAGGTCCCGCGACGCCGTAGTTGACCACCTGCGTGTTGTTCGAGGGCCCGATCGCCTCCGCCATGACGAGCGCGGAGTAGTACAGGGGCCCGACGGACCACTGGTGGAACGTCGATTCGTTCGTCGGTGGCGCTGGGATATCGACGAATTTAGGTTGGCTGAAAAATCATGGAAAACGAAGCACATACACGTGAACGGCTGAATCGAAACCAAATGAGTAAGTGTTATTCAACCATAGGCAATATCAGCTTGCTCACGTTATAAAACACATTCTGCCCACCCAGATGGAACATCGCGCCCGAGAAATTCGAGTGCGCCATCTGCAGCGCGTAGTCGAGCCCCCACAGCGCCGCGGTGAACGAGTCCGACACGCCGAGGAAGCCGCCGCACGAGGCCTGCATATTCAACAAAGAAAAGTTCAAGTTCAAGTACGTAAGTTGAGTTGGTTGCGAGGGACGCACCGTGTTGGTTTCGAACATCAAGAACGGCTTGCCGACGGACTGCGCATACATGGTGCTGTTCAAATACGGCGCGAGCAGGTGCGTGTGTGCGTCGTGTGTGAGGTACAGCGGGAGCACGGATTGCGGGTCGGTGACGTTGGCGCCTGGACCGCCGAACGTCGCAGCGCAATTGTCGCGCGGATACCTGCCGGCGTCGTCCATCAGTCCCATCCAATTAATCTCAACCAACCCCATATATACGTACTTCTCCACCGCGAGGTACGCGAGATTATTCGCAAACTTGTCCACCAGCCCCGAGTTCCACACAAGCTCGGGCGTCCACGCGAAATTGGCAATGTTGGGCGCCACCAGAATGCTCATCGCCCGCCCAGTCGGGTCCGCCCCGCTCGCCGCGACCTGCGTCAGCAGATCCGAAATCTCCCCCCGTAGTCGGACGGCGAGTACGTGCTCCCCCGATGCCCGTGCAAATTATACATATCCGGCTCGTTCCCCGCCTGCAGCCCCAGCAAATAATCGCCGAGAATCTCGTCTGCCGCCGTAATAATCCCCGTGTTGAACGGCGTCGTGACGAACTACGGGATGCCGAGGAACCAGTGCACGTTCACCAGCCCGGAGATGTTGCGCATCATGTACAGCAGATCGCGGTTGAACTCAAGCGGCGGGGTCTGCGTGGTGCCGGTGACGCCCGTGAGGTTCTTCGTGAGGACGCGCCCATTGGGGATGACGCCGTCGGCGACGAGTTTCGCGGACTCTTGCGTGTTGCCACCGACGCGGATCATCACCGAGCCTGCGCGCTGCTGGATGTTCGCTATCAGGTTCAGGAAGGGCACCTGGATGAGGGTCGAGTTCTTTCCCACTGTCGTAAAATTTAGTATGTACGTCTGGATACATGCGGCGGAAAGCGGACTCACAGACTTGATTGGTGACAGACATCTCGATCGAAAACCCGATAAACGAGCCCTTCTGCTTGATCCCCAAGTTCGGCGTCCCAGAATTTTGGAGGTTAATCGGAATCGTCGTCAGCACAGAGGGTGTCGGCAGGGGCGGCGGACTGAGCGTGGTCGGGTTGTACGCAGCCACGCCGCTATACGTCGCGCCCGGCGCCAGGGAGGTGGTGAACGCCGCCTGGTTGTTCGCCTGGTACACCGTGATCTCGGCGCGCGCGCTGCCTGCTAGAAAAACAAAAAGCAGAGAGAGAGATAGGGTAAAGGAGCGCAGGAGCCGGCACGGCGCCGACTCTGAGGCCATTTTTGTGAGGGAGATGAAGGTAGAGGATAAGAGATGCAGCGAGAATGGTTAAAATTAAAACCAGTGACACGGAATACTAACCACGGTGATGCTGCGGCATCCGACAATAACCTTCAAGTTGCAACCGGGTAACGATTTCCTTATTCGCAGGTGGGCCAATAAGTTGAAGCCTTCGTGTCCCCATAGCAGCCTCCAGTTTTCAGAGCAAGGTGAGCAAAGATTGGGAGATAGAGCGCGGCCGAACAAGGGGTTGGAGAGCCTTCTCGAAGATAGCCGCGTCAAATATAGTGTCAAATATAACGTTTCAAATATAGCACTTTGAATACTTAGCCTTGAGGCTTGAAGTCTTGGCCGATGTGATGGAACGTGAAGTCTGCAGCATCGCCCGACTATTCGGCCAGAATACGTGTAGCGATTGAGGTTCTTTGGCTTGAAATAAACTTGGTTGAGTCAATATCTGGGGAAAGAACGTTGCGAGATCGAGGTGGAGAGCAAGTTGAGCAAATTCAAAGTCCGGTTCGTGGGAATGATTGCATATCCCGTGATTTCACCGGGACGCCCCGAGCCGAGCCGTGGTGCTCCTGCCGCGTGCGGGACGAAATCATCGTCTGTTCGGCCACGGCGCTTGGAACAAGCCCAAGGAGAGCGAGGAAGGCGCCCACGGTGGACCAACACGGGCTCGGCCGCAAGGTCGGTTACTTAGTTTATTCTACGGCAACAATTGCTCTCCATCTGACTCATGACGCAGCTGCAAGGTTCGGTTCGATTCAGATTCAAGGCCGTTCGCCCCGAACATTGAACCTGAACCACCAACTATGGCCGTTATGCACTGTTATGCAGCGCTTGACAGCGCTATGATAGCACTACGTAATGACCATAGTTACACCTGGTTACCCTGATGTCGGCCGCACAAAGTCTCTCTCAAACAAACATGGAGTGTGCTTTGGTGCTCTAGAAGGTATGTGCGTCATGCTACTCAGTGCGTCGTTGCCTCCGGACGATAAACGACGCTCACAAAGTTTGTTAACAAGTTACCCGATGTCAAACTTCCATTGCAGGACAACAATATTGATTGGGATTTCACCGGCGGCAAAGTCTAGGTCAGTCCAGATTGCCTCGGAGTACGCTCTGATGCATATAAAAACCGTAAACATCGGTGAGGTCGGAGACTCACATAAATCTTGAATTTCTAGGTTCAGCGTTCGGTTCGATTTGAACGCCGCTACTCCCTGCCCGAACGCTGGACCGAACGCCGTGTTCATGTTCAGGCATTTGTTGAACGTCGAACCTGAACGCGAACGCGGCGTCCGGTTCAGGTTCAGTTCAGGTTTGAACCGATTTCTGAACCGGACCCTGCCATCATCATTACGCCAGCAGTGCCCAGCACATCAGACATCTATCTCAGCTGGATCGACAAATACTTGACTCCCTGGGCGGCGCGAGTCGCTAGGGCTGCGCGCCGTGCCCGTCCCGTTGGAGATTTTTTTCCATCTGTAACGGGACGGTTACGAGACCAGACAGACCAGAAAATTTTGGCCGTGACGGCCGTCGTCGACGGCCGTTCGACGGCCCGTCGAACGGTTTCCAAAACAACTACTGCAATATTTTCCGCAAGCTGTGTTCCGTCCTCCAGGGGGTATACATCCCGTATAATTTCGTCCGTTATTGACTTACGACTTGATACTCGAAACAAACGAAACCCTAGTTCCCTTGTTCTGCATCATCTTCGGCGCCTTCCGAACATGATTGCCGAGGTTCAACCACGACTCAACATTTCGGTCCCCAAGTACCGAAGATGAAGAAATGGTCCAAACCGCATTGCTAGTGACTCTACTCGCGAGGGCTTTCATTTGAAGCTCTGGGAAATTTTATGCCTTCATTGAGTGTCTTCTTCCCGAAGTTGCTCAAATTGAACTTGTAAGGCAAAGCCAACCAGGTGAGTGTTGAATTAACGGGACAACAGCTTCGTGTCATTACAGGGCATTCAAAGAGTCGACAAACCGGCTCTGATATTACCATATGGCCCTACGGCCGTCCCGTCACCCGTCCCGTCTTGTCGAGGCTCTGGAATTCCCAGTCGACAGCCGTCAAATGAACGGCCGCGCCCGCTGCGTACCCGTCAGTTGGACGCCCGTGACGGGCACGGCGCGCACAGCTCTAAGCGCGACGGACTACGGACGATGCGCATGCGTTCTCGTTTTCTGCGTTCTTCAAATTCGTTCCTCAACTTACCCACCCAACCCAACATCCAATTCTAATTGTACACAGACTGCAGGCGTCATATACACGACCACCCCACACAGCAGATCGCGTACCGTATCTGTGAGGCTTACTTATTCCGTTCGAAGTGAGCTCCGTATAAACAGACCGAAGTTTTATTCTGCTTTGTGGTTCCACTTTGGCATCCACTAGTGACCATCCCATCACTTGACGTCTATTCTGGCTAATTAATTAATATTAATGATACCAGTACTGACAGCACCGGACCTCACGCCGGAGGAAATACCTCGAGGAGGCGTATCTCCCGAGCGTTGTGTTTGGGGATAATGGAGCGCGTGGCGGAAAAAGTGCCATGTACAATTTGAATTCGAAGTGTATACAACGCATAAACATAGTACTTCTTTCACTCGAACTCAGTCTGGCAGCAGATGGCAGGAGTCGGCACCTCGCAAGGCGGAAAGGTATTAGCCGCAGCCATTAGATGGCTGATGGCTGCAAAAATTGCAAAATTGAGGTGAACCCACCAAATATTCCCTCAACTTTTAGTGCACAAAAATAGCGCCAGGGAAGGCCTCTACAAGTCCTGCAGAAAATCCCAAATAAAATCTGCCTCAGGAAAAAGCCGGGAACCATTTGATGGCTCGAATGGCTCAACCACCGAGTGCGTCAGGCCTGGGAGGGAACAAAATAAATAGGGAGAGATCACGGAATAGATCTGAATGGAGTCGAGCTCGTGAGCGTGAGCTATATGAACTGCACTGCAATTGAAGGCAAATTTAAGGTAGCCCCAAATGATTTGGAATATTGGGCACCAGTGACAACGACAAAGACGACTATTTGAGCCAGAAAATCTGCCCGATCCCTCTTCTTCCAAATATACAATCCTTCAAGCCCAATTACTAGAGAGGCGAGCAGCTGAACGAGCTCGTCAAATCGTTGAAGTTGGTTATCCCCGAGAGCCCCGGAACGCTGAAGAAATTCCAGGTGCCCTGCGTCAGGAAGACTTGGCTGTCGGTGCCGGCGTTTCCGGTCCCAGACGCGGTGCAACCAAAGTCCCTGCGGCGCATTCGTCAATCCCTTTGTGATGGATATTCGGTATCCCTCAGGCTAGACTCACTGGAAGAACGTGCAGACGAATCCACCGGGCACAGTCGCGGTCGAAATTTCCTTGTTGAGGAAGCTGAGGCCGCCGGTCAGGTTGACGCAGGTGTCGGACACGGTCGGGACGGGCGCACATCCGACACCGGGGCCGCCGCTGCAGACAGTGACGGTCACTGGGGTATCCTGAATCATTCCATAGAGTCAGCGCGCTACAATACAGCGTTGAGGGAGCGACCGTGCACGTACAGTGACTGGGCCAACGGGCGTCGCCGCCGCGATGGATGCGAGGACCGCAAGAGTGCTAACGAGGAGAGCCTTGGAGTTGAACATTGGAGTGAGTAGTTGACTTGTTTGAGTGAACTGGGGTCAGTGAGTAGCTCGACCTCCCTTTTATACATTTTTTTTTTGCGCTGACTTACCTTTCCGATTACCGCTGTACTTGGGAACCGCCTGAGTTGAGTTCATTCTCCCCACAATGTGCTGACACAGACGTGGATAATGGCGCTGTAGGGACAGCGAGAACGGCCGACATGCACGCAAGAATAAATGCACTTAGGAATCACCACTCAAACTCATCTGTCGGCGCCTAACGATTGAACAGCTGCCGCTCACGAGAATTCAACATGAGAGCCAACAATTTTTCTGCTCGAACTCGAAATCACCTTCGACCCCAGTTCGCAATGTTCATTTTGACTGCGAGAGACGGGCCGGCCATATATCCGTTCGGCGCCGAGATGTCTGTCATATTTTGACTTGAACATGGGTATAGGTTGAACCCCGGAGAAAACTGGCCAATTCTCTAAACATCGGCGAGTTGTATGTGCTCGCAGCCATCTGAAGCTTCCATTTCACTTCATCATCTCAACCTCCGATGACATAGGCGGATATGCCAACCACCTAGCGATGAATGCGAGAGAAGGAGCCAAAGTCCGGTGAACACGGTGCATCTGTTCACATTGATGTTTTGGCGGCAGCCGCACAGTTTGTTTAGGGCCAGATGCCTGTTATTCTAAATGGCCGATGCGTCTGCTTCCATGAATTCCCTCGTTTACTGAAGATCGATTCCATTCCGAACGTTAAACATTAAACATGGGTTGAACAAGAATCTTAGTTCAAACTGTGTGGAAAATACCTAGGCCGGGAATATTGACTGTCTAGTTAAGAGCCAGTCGGCTCGAGGTTAAACGTTTAATAGCTCCCCATAGCTTGGGACAACCTTACCTTCCGAGGGACAAGGAACCCTAGTGGGCAAACATTGTCTTCGACAGTTTTCCCTCTGCCAAGGGGCTGTTTCATGACGCAGTCGAATCGATATCATGCTTAAAACCTCGCGTACTTTTAGACAGTTCATTTCAACGTCTATGTTGGGTCCTGGCGACCATTGGCGGTCGCACATAGCGAGCGAAGCGCGTTCGCCGTGTATGTGGATATGATTTGTTTGGGATGGCAACACTGACCCGGACCCGGTATGCATTCTGTTCACAAGTTTGGTAGGACCCCGACGGAGACCGACGGACAGATCAACACGTTAACGTTTAGCCGTCGAGCGACTCACGATAACCCGAGAAATAGCTTCCCTTTACTAGTATCTTCGTGCCGTGGCAGAACATAGAAATAACGCCCTGTAGTTGAGGCACTACGGGCCGAGTATGGAGTGTCAAAAATTGAACCAAAGCCTGAGAACAGTGCAACACGCGATGTTGATATCATGAACCTACGCGACGATTCATTCGAGCGAGGGCTTGGCATATAGGACCAACTTTTCTTCCGTGATTGTGTGTTGGTGAGTTTGCTGATGGTTGTTCGAATACGGAAGTTTTCGTTGTCGTTCAAATACATTTTTCCGGAGGCAATCCCAGCAGAGGGAATCAGGGGGAAGAGGATTTCAATGTATTTCAGAACAGCATTGACACCATGCAAGTGGCAAAACGGCAGTGAGGGAGGAGTTGGGATGTTTCGATGGATTTCAGCATGAGTTTGGATAAGTATTACGGAAATTTCGGGAAGACAATACCAGCTGCGGTGGAGGGAATCAGGCCTTTCAGCGTGTTTCAGAACAGCACCATGAAAGTGGTAAAACGGCAGTAGATGAGGAGCTGGGTTTCAATTGGGCGAGTTTCAGCCTGAGTTTCATGAGGAGTTCTCTTCCTTGGCTCGTATCGGGTTCAAAACTCTACCCGGTTCTTGATCTTCCGGGAAGGAGGATGTCCCTTTTTTTCGGCGCTATTCCATTGCGCGACATGATTGTTAAGTTTGTAGGCAGCAATTCCCGATCAATCAAGTCATCCCAATCAGGCGCCCGGGTGAGAAGACACTACACGTTGCGTGCCTTAAGGCAGCTCGAGCGCTATGCTGCGCTATGACGAGAAATTATCCCATCGCTTGTGCTGTAACCGACGCGCTAGCGGTGTCCCCGGACGTCGAAATGAAGTGGCGGCACCAGGTGGGTCCAGAACTGTCCAGAGCAAGCCATCCTTCAGATGAATGACGAGATGGATTGGGTTACCGCTACCGATTTCCGTCGGCGGCGCCCGGGGTGGATGGGTCCAATTAAGTACATTGAGTATTGTTTTAAATTAGCTCGGATGTATACATATACAAGGGCGTACATGATAGCCGCGCAGCGGGGGATTACAGTAGTACACGTTGTATGGTAGCAAGCAGATCGTGACGTGAGTACAGCCCAAATATACAGCGGGCAACGCGAGCACTGGGTGTCGAGGTAGATGTACAGCCGGAACCCTGACGCGTCGTTAACGCGACATGGCGATATGCAGGTACCCCCAGTGGGACGGCGGGTGGCAGCGGGCGCGACGGGGCCGCGGTAGCTTGTTCACTTGAGGGAACGCAGCTTATGGATGACGTCCTGCATGTCGTGCTGGTTCCACTCGCCGCTCCAGCCCTGCCCCCGCTCCTTGCGCGTGACGCCCGGTGCGAGGTACATCGTCGTCCCGCTCGTCATGGCGGGCTCGTCGTCCTCAGGCTCGCGCGGATCGAGATTGATGAACGGCGTGTTGGGCCGGGTGTATTCCGAGAACGGCGTCTCGGGGCGCAGGAACGGTGTCTCGGAGCGCAGGAACGGTGTCTCGGGGCGTAGGAACGGTGTATCGGGGCGCAGGAGGATGGGCTCTGAGTCCGTGTGCGCGTGTGCGGGCATGGGGACGATGCGCGGGAGGACTTCAGATGAGGAGTACATGTGGGAACGCCCGAGGCGCGTGGATGACTCGCGGATTGGTGTCGCCTCCTCGTCGTCGTACCCTCGGACGGAGGGGTCGGGACTGCAGATGTCGATGACAAGGCCGCTGTCGGGCGGGGAGAGCGGCGGCATCTGCGCGTGTGTGGGCGAGCGTCGGGGGAAGGAGAACATGATGGGGGAGGAGTGGGCGACCGACCGCCGACGCGGCAGGATACGGGTAAACGTAGATGGTGGCTGATGGTCGTCGGCTGATGAGGGGGAGTGGGAGTCCTGCGACGAATCGCGCGAATGGTTCGTCGAGTGGGAGCCGGTACGGAACTTTGCCGTGAATGTAGACAACGTCAGGCTAGCTCTACGTGCGAGCTTTTTTGGGCGCTGTTTTGTCATCGTCGGTCTCGGCTGTTGCCCTGGCTGTGGGCCGTCTGTCGACCTTCGGGGCGGAGGAGCAGGGAAGGCTTTTACAAGGGGATGGCGAGGGGGCTGGAAGACTAGCTCCAGAGGGACGGACTCGCCCAGGATCCGTGTCGCCTTCTCCAATTGCCTTCTGCGCAGCTCCGCTTCTGGCACATCGACTGGTGTCTCAGGCGGGGAGGCGAAATCCGAAGCTGATGGAGTTACGATATCCAGCGATGGGAGAGTTCGTGGCGACCGAGCAAGCCAGCCGGTGAAAGACGAAGCCGCCGGTAGCGCCGTCCTCGAACCAGACGAGGAAGCGGAATCGAGAGAGGGCGACGAGGAGGAAGAATGTGAATAGAGTGAGGTCGCGGGAGAGGCGCCGCGAGGTGGCAAGTCGTGAGGCCGCAGGCCATCGCCATAGAAAGAGTGTGCAGGGGATCCGCTGCGGGAAACTTCGCCAGGCGTCTTTTGCCTCTTGTAGAAGGATTTAGACATCTTCGGTGGATCGTACGCCTGTGGTGTGGGTGCGTATGAGGCGAGCATTGTAAGTGGTGGTTTTCAGGCAGAAAAGTATGGGAACAAGAAATGCAATGCGGCTGAGGACGGGTGTCATGGCTGACTAGCGCGTGTAGTTTGAGAAGGGTCTTATTCCCGTCCAGGCATTCATTCCACATGGAGTAATTTTTTTTGACTAACGATGAAACGGGGTACAGCCTTGATGCGACAAGCAGACAGCCTGGGACAGCGAGACCAGATCAAATTCGGACGACGTGCAATCGCGAAGAGAGGAGGAATCCGAATTGGCCAGTTATCGGTTTTGGAAAGAACTAAGAACGTATAAGTACAGAGGTCAGATTTCCGTTGTCGGGAGTAGGTAGGGCTCACGTGGTAGTGTCGCAAACAATTACCACCACCGGCATGTATC
Organism: Mycena olivaceomarginata; assembly: GCA_029378375.1. Classification (NCBI taxonomy): domain Eukaryota; kingdom Fungi; phylum Basidiomycota; class Agaricomycetes; order Agaricales; family Mycenaceae; genus Mycena; species Mycena olivaceomarginata. Next base: position 46,949 of record JARKIC010002314.1, on the reverse strand, counting down.
GGCATGATGCGCCCACACAAACTAGAACTGATGCCAACAATCGCGGTTCGTCTCGCCTCTTGCTCGACTCTCAGGCTGTCGCGACCTTGAAGAGGCTCCCCGGTGCCGAGGCTTCGAACTGAGCGTGAAGCGGAGAATTCAATAGTTTTGGTCGTTCTGGAGGTAAGATACAATATTTCAGGGCTAAGTACTCTGCGGGGAACCATCTCGAAGTGTATAAAGCTCGGGCGGGCCCCGGCTTGCCTCGTTTTCTTTCAGACGGCAGCAGACCAGAGTTCAGAACATGTCTTCCTTGTCATATCCGACTTCCTTGACTTGACCATCCCGTCGTGTCTCGGATATTGGGTGTGGCAGACAAACACCAGCATGTCGTTTCACTAGTACATACTGTTTCACAATTCACGCGATTTGTGTGTGTGCATGCTGTCTATTCCAGGTAATTTCCAGCAGATGTCAACCGACGTCGCGACGATCCACAGATCAGGACAGATACCGACATTTGGGGCATCGGACCTGCGGGCGATCCTGCCGAAAGGAAATGCCGCCCAATGCCGTTGCGTTCAAAGTAAGTTTGACCGTCCTCTATGCAAGGCTTATTGCAAATCGCTCCATTAATACCAGCTACCCCGTGGGTATGTCTCTGGATACATCCGTTCTTGAGGCAACCACTTGTGGGCGCCTTATACGACCTCATTCGGCATGGTTGCAGGTTGATACTTCCCCTCACTTGAGCGTATAGCAGGTAACCTCGAGTGGTTTAAATTCCCCGAAGATCAGTCCTGCTCGGAGCCGGTCGCCGATGATCTATCCTTGTCATTCGTTCCTTCCTCGATCATACATACGTCTTCAAAGTGTTCGTCAAGGACTTTAAATTCACAGGCATGCCTCTTCATATCTACAGCCCGGACAGCTCCACTGCGCCAATTTGCCTCCCCCAATTGACCCCTCTATCTCCAGCACTCTCGCGTCCACCGGATACGCCCTGTTACCGTGGCGTCGCTGTCCATCGGCATCCTGACAGCGAGGAGTATGGCCTATGTCCGATGATGGGATAAAAATCAGTTTGATTTCTGTCATAGAGCACGCCAGAATGCGCACGACTCTATCTCAGAGCGAAAAGTGAAAGCCGCAGACTCCGGTCTCAATATACACGTCGAACGCCAGGACAATTGTTCCAGGCAGTTATGGAAAGCAACGTTTCCTCCTGGCAACAAATGCAAGTTCACGTAAGTCCAATACAGGAAGGTTCGTCGAACCGTATTATGAGAATGACTTCTTCGCCTCGGTCTCCATGAATTCCTCTCTAGCACCGAACTTGGCTTCAAGAGCAACGAAATCGAGATTTGGGACGGGTATCGAGGCGTACAGCCAATCGGGCCTCATATTAGAAGAAAACCATAAGCTCAACGAGAATTGAGGTCAGCAAACAAACGCACACCGTTTCGTTGAATGTCGAATTTCTTGTCGCGGGAATGTTGGTAAGTAATAACAGAGTAGGTCTTCCGGATACACTCTTTGAAGGATCTGAATCTGTAGTTTTTGAGGAGCTATAGGAAGTGCGATCCAGGAAAATAGTCTAACATGTCGAGCAGCGGGCGTGTACTTTGAAACCGTTGATGCAAAGCATGTTTTTCAGGTCGGTTTGACTGAACTCGTGAGTGAGACTTGAACTCAGGGATGTAATCTACAGGCCGTCCAAATCTATGTAGCCCAGGGGGCTACTAATTGAACCTGTTCTTCGCGGAAGCCGAATATACAGGTATAAGTTCGAAATCAACAATCAAAAATTAAAAAATCCGAAGTAAGCTCGTCCCCATTAAATCGAATACAATCTGACGTACTTCACGGGAGACATACAGTTGCCGGGTGGACAGACCTCTTCTTTGTTACATGCAACCCCGACAAATCTGAATGACAAACACAGTTGATCGGTGGGCGGCAATCACCAGTTTACTCTTTGACCGGAACCACCATGTCCGAGTCCTCCCCTGACGTTGGAAATCAATCGACAATCGAAAGGATACGTGCTTGCGACAGGTGCAGACGCCTCAAACGTAGGTGAAACAGCGGTCTCTCTCGCCGATTCAATATTTCTACGTACTCACAACTTTCAGGACGCTGTGAGTCCACTGGTTTTGCCTATATGATGCTTGATACTGAAAACTCCGAGGCGACGGCGGCGAAATATGCCTCCAATGCCGTGGAAATGATCTTCTTTGCACCTACGAGGCGCCAGCCGCGGCTAGTAGTCCTCTTCGATGGGCTCTACCATGAATTAAATTTTGTCTCAGGTTCGGACTGTGGTGGACGTCCAAGAAGGTTCCTACACCCAAGAATATGTCCGGGCTCTAGAGCTGCGCTTCAGGAACGCCGATAAAGCTTTACTGAAACTCCGCGAGTCTACGCAACATATAGTTTCTGGATCCCTCATCAAATACCTCGACCCACCCGAGCCAGACGATGGTGGCCCTCACGGAATCGCCGCAAGTTTTCAGGCGCTTGCGCTCAACGGCCTACCGCCGGACCCTGGATTTCAGGGGGAATCAAGTTCTGCAATGTTGGCTGGAGCAGCGGTTGCAGTAAAGTCTGGTCGGCCTTCGATTAACGATAGGAGAGCTTCAGCGCCTAAGCCTTGGACTCTCCCACCGGAAAGTCATCTCTTCATTTGCAGAAACGCGGAAACCAATATCTTCTGCAGTGGAATGAACACCATAGAGACATCACTCATTTATCGTTTCCCGATTCTCGCCTGCTTAATTGCCTGGTCTCACTTTACTTCGAGAACTTCAACATCTTCATACCGGTGCTGTATCGACCCTCATTCGAAGACGGATTGGCTCGACAGTTTCATATGCGCCACGATGACTTTGCATCAACGTTGCTTCTTGTTTTGGCTCTTGGTTCACTGTATCTCCCAGATCCCGGCATATCCACTGAAGATCGCCACAAACTTGCGTGGAGGTGGTACGATCAAGTGGAGCTTTGCGGTCACTCTCTCCGTCGGCAGCCAACAACGTACGATCTTCAAGCCTACTGCGCAAGTTTTTCTATTTGACCGACGAGCTCACGACTCATCATCCCTTATCACAGTTGGCCGCCCACTTTCTGAGGTGTACCTCCAATCCCCGCGTGAGCTGGTTGATCGTGGGTTTTGGGCTGCGCCTCGTACAGGACATTGGTGGCCATCGCCGCAATCTCAAGGCCCCTACGATCAACACTGAGGAAGAACTTGAGAAACGGGCGACTTGGCAAGTGACATCGTCTACGTACTATGACATCATTGATATTCCCTACGTCCAGGATTCTTCTAATGTTGGATGCTCAACTCGGGACTTCCCTGGGACGCGCAGTCACTGTAAATCCTTTCGAGTACGTGGGCTGAACTTTTCAACTTGCGGTGCATACAACTCCTGGATAGCCTAGATGTTGGGCTGCCATCTCAGTGCGATGATCAATGGTGGCAGCTCTCGGGACCAGGATACCAACCCAAACACATACCGTCCACCATAGCGTTCTTCAACTGCCTCATCGGCTTGTATCACATCCTCCATTTTTTGGAAAAAAATCTTGTACGTCCCACCAGGTCTTTTAGGCCATTGGTTGAACATTGCTCCAGTATTCCACCAGCAGAGTCTACACCGCAAGTGGGATCGAGGATTTGCAGACAATCGCAGCGGAACTGGATGCCAAGCTGAGCCGGTGGTTCAATTCCATCCCTCAACACCGTGCGTTTCCCTCTTTCGTGTAGCTTTCCCGACTATAACCAACTCTTTTTTTCCAGTCATCTGGCATCCTGAGTGCCCTGACGGGATTTTTTTCGATCAATCCGCGGCTCTTTGCTGCTTTTACCATTACATCCGGATGCTCATCCACCGCCCCTTCTTCCCGGCAACGGGCCCCACCAACCTTCTAGTAAGACGCCATAACAGGTATTCTATTATCCGTCACGCTCATCTCAGGAACTTCGCGCCCTGCGGACCTGCAATAGGTCCGCTTGTGCTTGCATCAGCATCGCAGACATTCACCGAAGCCATCGACCCGATATTCCGTTATTTTTGAGCCAGGCATGTAATTTAATTTTAGCGCGTTGAAAGTCATTCAAAGTGAATGCTGTTACACAGGACCCCCTCTTCACTTCGGCCATGGTATTGATTCTCAAGAGGTGGAGTCACGCCCAGCACTCGGACGAGCGAGCGCAAGATCTCGCGCACATCCGTATAGTTTTGGATATTTTCAAATTACAGTGGACGCGGTAGGCATGAGCTGGCTGCCCGTTCCTTCATTCTAATTCCCGCCGCAGCTGGCCCTCTTCCGGCTTCTTCGTGTGCGTCATCCCTCATTTATTTACATTTCCTAGTACTTAATTCCGGTCTGCAGCACCGTCCTCGAACGCTTACTCTCACTCGACTACGCCCCACCGGAGGGATCCAATGCGCTGTCGGACGAGGTGCCCAGCGATGATTCCGCCTCCGCTGACACCATTGCAGCGGTTTCGGCCGGGACTGCACACGGCAACGACGGACCTAAGCCATGGATCGTTTTTGCGCAGGCATGGCTGACTGGAATAGATCCACCGTCCACACCCCATGCATTCAGGACGTTGCCCGTGTTTGCCGGAGACCAAGAGGTTGTCCCTACGCAGAACCGCAGGCCGCGTGGGTTCTTGGGCTCAGATGAGGCTTAGCGCGGCGCGCGAAAACTAAGTGCTCCCCTCCCGACCAGCGACTCCGCATCGACCCCGACTGCGCGCAGACTTCTTTCCTCCGCCTTCGCACAGCGGTTTCAGAGTGGTACGAATGCAGGAGGAATTCTGAAATCCTCAAGTTGGGCAAACACCGCTCGCTCTGCAAACCTAATGCCACGAGCAGGGTAGGCTTCGACTCTGGAAGCTTCGTGGACTCGACAACGCTGCGGTGCCTGTCAACTTTCGGAGTTCCACCCCCTAGAATTAAATGCTACCTGGCGAACATTGTCTGGCATGACGTTACCGTAACACCCCTGTGCCTGCCATTAACCTTTAATTTGAACCCCAACAAGCTGCTGTGCGCCGTGACACGAGACCAACGATGATTTTCATCCTCATCCTCGTTCATCTGCTCTCCAATAACAGCAGCGCCGCGCCAGTTCCGCATCCCCTGGACGCCCGAACCTCCACGGACACCTGCGACGATATCAACAAATGTCGGAAGCTGTTTGACGTCGTCTGGGGCTGCCTCGCGACAATTTTCGCCTGCACCTGGGTGTCAGTGCATCCGAATATTGGCCCACCAAATCAAGGGAGCGTTGCGCTCTTTTGGCGAAGGGTGAAGATGATGATTATTGCAATCATCGCCCCGGAAGTCATGGTGGGCTTCTCGGTCAGACAGGCTCTGGGTGCCCGGATATTATCGAAGGGTAAGTTAAATAAACACTCGACTTCTGGAATTTCATGCTTGGCTCATTTAGAATTCAAATTCTCGAGAACCCATGGCTTCTTTTTCGGCATGGGCGGATTCATTTCATCGAATGGTTACCCCGTCGCAACCGTAGAGCAGCTCCGGGATTCCGTTGAATTCCAGCGCGCCATCCGCAATGTTAACACAGAGGATATGACGGAGAAGAGTAAAGGAGACGCGCTGTCCAAAGGTGTCGCGCTTGCGCAGGGTCTGTGGTTCACTACACAGTGCCTGGCTCGCGTGCATCAAAACCTCGCAGTAACCAAACTAGAGGTCGCCACATTGGGGTTCGCTGTGGTCAACATATTCATATGGGCCCTTTGGTGGAATAAGCCCCTCGACGTCCAGCAGCCAATTGTCATTGCGTCCCCCGAATCTCCCAACGCACAACCCATTACCCCCGCTGGGGTGCGGCGTTCGACGTCGTTCTGGAATTTCATCACTGGGTACGAGCCTGGCGATTATGATGCGCTATCGTCCACCTCGGTACCTTCATTCTGGAGTCTCCCAATGAAACAAGGCATTCAATTCGGGTCTATGGCGATTACCGCACTTGCCGGCTCCGTGTTCGGTGCCATCCACTGTGCCGCATGGAATACGGATTTCCCGACTACCACACAAATGACGATGTGGAGGTCTTGCTCAGCACTGATCACCGCCGCACCTGCTGTTATCATTCTCAGCCTCGCACTCATTGCTGCGCTCTATAGAATCCCGAGATTGGCCACAGACACAGCGTGGATGTCACCGTTGTTGATCGCACCGGTCGGGGCGTTTGTGATCTACATTCCGGCGCGGCTGGTTCTCATTGTGCTTCCTTTTCTGGAGTTGCGATCCCTGCCTCTATCCGCGTTGGAGGACATTGATTGGAGCAGGTATATTCCGCACATATAGGCTACCTTCGGACCTGTTTTTCCCCTTTCCACCTTACCGCTATCGTACTACCCGCTATACATACTTTTCGTCCACACATTCGCACATGATGTCAACAGTCCATGAAATTGACTTGTCTGTTGTTGTAGCTCGGCTGAAACGACATCTAGCTCGGGTGTCCGTTTCTAGGCCGTTCCGATGCGGGACCTTGCGCCGGTAACTATCCTATCCTATCCATCCCTTTGTCAATTCGTCAGAGCTTACCTTTGTACGTAAACGGAGCAGAGCAAACCATGTTTCCAGCCGGAGTTTCAAATGATGATTTTTGTCCAGCAACTCACCCTAGCCCTAAAGGTAACATCTATCGCAGTCAATCCGTCTCGGAAAATATTAATGATCCCGTTACAAAAAAGAGACGAAACAGCATCGAATTGCAACAAGCGAAATTATGAAATACGTAGAACCGAACAAGCCGCCACACAAAGGGCCTGTGCTTCGTCTCAAGCATTCCGAGCCGGACGATCACACAACAGCTGGCCCTCGAAGACCTGCAGCCGCCTTTCCGCAAGCCAAGCATGGATAGTCCCGCGTGCGGGGGCAGTCTCAGACCTGCGACCTGCAGAGCTGCTTCCCTCCCCCGCGCGCACCCCAAGCGCCTCTGCCAGAACCACCGCCCTTTCTCGCTACGCCAGGACTAACAACCTTCCCGCTCACTCAATGTCCGCCCGGCGCCGATGACAGACGACGGATTGGCCGCACGGGCGCCCCGCATCGATCTGCAGCATTTACATCCCCCTCCCCCCCATCTCGCGCATGCGCACCCTTGTCCCGCCCACCCCCGCGCCGTCAGCGCCAGCCCGGTGCATACTCCCCCTCATTTGCATCTCCGGCATTCCATTCCCCACCACCACGACCTTCCACCTCGCTTGCAATGATGCAGCGCGCGGTCTGACCCGCTTATACTTCCTTCCATCTCTCGACACGCACTGTGCCCAAGGCCTCCACCCTGCAGCGCCAGCGTTTGCCGATAGGGCTCAGCATCCGGCCCCGCCCCGCGCAGAACGATAGTTAAATCCTGCACACTCGTACTCTTCCCTCCCACTGCCGCTTCTTTCACCGCCCCCGTCGCTGTGCTATGTCTTCAGCGATGCTGCTCCGCTCCGCCAGCCTCCAGTCCAGCGCTGCATGCGGGCGATACCTAAATCCTGCACGTTCGTGCATTCCTCCTCCTCAGCTATAGCCACCGCCGTGCTCGCGACGCGCCTCGCCGCCAGCCTGTAGCATCCTCCCCCGCTCTCGCACGCGTAGTCCCACGGCTCCTCACGGCGCTGTCATCGTCCCTCCGACGGCCTTCGCGTGGATCGCAGTACATGTAATCCGAGCCTCAAACTGCTCGCGCACGGAATCTCTCGGTGGAGGACCTGGTGGGCGGCGGGGCGGACGCAATGAAGCTCGACGCACAGGCGCTCTGCACGTCCCGCGTGCTTCTCGTGAGGCTGCGTCGCGCTCTAGCCGCCAGCAGTCGCATTTTGCGCGTAGTACGGTTGGGCAGGGTGGGGACGGGCCGGCGTAGGCGATGATGCTACGTATAGGGATGCTGGCGGCGGTGGGCGCCAATGCGGTGACGAAGGTCAAGGCGGGCGAGCCAGGCGGCGGCGAGTACGGTGAGCGGCCGCTGTGAGTGTTACGTATGCGGAGGACGCTGGGAGATGGGGTGGTGTCGTCTGGCGGGGTGAAGCCTCGGCGCGACGAGTTGGTGCCGCAGGCGTGCGCATGGTGCGTAATCCGACAGGCCAGAGGAAGGCCGTAGTGCGGGGGGAGGCGACGAAGGCAGCGTCGGCGATACAGAACGGTCACCGCAGCTGCTGGGCCGCATTGCGGATGCGCGAGGGCGCACGCGCGGCGCATTGAGGCGGATATGCCGCAGTTGATGGTCGTGGCGCGCGTGTGGGCGAAGAACGCGGTGGGCGATGACGAACGACAGCGGCATGTGCTGGTACTGTGGGTGGTGCTGCACGTCGCACTAAGGAGGGCAACAGCGCAGTGTCAAATGTCGTGATTCGCAATGCACGGCGGGTGGGGCGGCGACCGGTGAGGTGAGATGGGCGCAAGAGAGTCGGGGGGACCCAACGAAGGCGGCGTCTATGGGCAGGAGCGCCAGCGTGCTGGGCGTGCAGCCAGTGGCGCGAGATGGGGCGAAGGTGTGCAGCAGCGTGGCGTCAAGCGTGTGGATGTGGCACAGCGTCGTGAACGTTTGAGGCGACGTCACGGACACGCAGTACATCTGGAATATCGCTCTGCAGACGTACACCAGAAGAGAGAAATTCAAGTGGGGCAGTGCCCATCAGATGGCAAGACAAATACACAGTGCACCACGTCATCCATCTCTTCCTTGGTCGTTCCGTCTCCCAGTGTCAGGGACTTATACAAACATCCTATCCTCCTTTTGGTGTCAAGAAAGTTCAGTGACGGACATGAGCCATGGCATCTCTGGTGCGGGAAGCCTCCTTGGGACCAAACATCCGCGTCATCATTGATATTTGTCCAGGTGGAGGCGCAGGCTCTGGGGTAACAGGCATAGGAGGTACTGGTGGTGCTGGGGGTGTGGGAGGTGGTGTTACCTTCAACTTCTCTCCTGTGGTCCCCAATGGCACAGTGTCAGAGACAGCCCCAGTGGTACCACAACCGGAACCACAGGTGTATGGAATGGTGCATCTACCATAGGTTTGTATCCAGTCTTCCAGTTCTAATTGAGAGCCTCAGATGGGCCCAGATTCTGAGCCTCCTGTTTACTCGGAAAGCGGAATCTATTCCAATCTGTTACTATCTCAGGGCCGCGGTTTCCCATTGTACCGCCCCGAGCCCCAAATCAATCTCCCTGCACAATACCAATGGAAAGGTGTTGCCATAGGTGATGTCGGCACAGTCACTGTTGAAGGAGACTTTGATTTCTTTTTCAACATCTACCTTCCACCAGAGGACCCCATCAATACAGATGCCCCTGGTGATTTTGTTCCTTTGTCGGCATATTCCTCGGGGGACATCAGACACTACAACATTGTTCCTGGAGATTATGTCTCAACAGCTTCCATTGATAAGATGAGTGGTTCTTTTTCCAAGTGAGTCCCAGCTATGAGAGTCACAATCACATGCTCATTCCTGTACAGTTTCACCCTTGGTGAGGACTTTGTCTTCAATTGTACAGCACCAAAAGGTGCTGTCTTGGCCCTGCCCCATGGCGGATACCTGGAGAAGCTCAGAAAGTTGGCATTTATGCGACAATACGCAGCAAAGAATGCCAAGAACTGGTATAAGTACCTCAATAAAACCAAAGGATATGAACTGGTGAATGGGAGCCTCTTTCTCATCACAGGGTGTGAAAAAGCCATGTCATGGGGTATGGCGACATTCCACCGTGTTTTGCACCAGAAAGAGTTCAGGCTTTCATTCAGCCCCGCAACAAATGCAGCGGATGGCTTCAAATACCGATGGCAGGGCAATTATTGCCGCTGCAAGTATGCTGACCCACTACTCAATGATAATCCACTGAATCAAACAACCTTCATAAAACTATGTGGGAAACACTCTTTGGGGATGTTGTGATTTGCCCGCTGGTGGACTCGCTGGCCCCCACAGACAAGTCGGGGCGCCGTTTCATGCCATATGGGTCTCAAGGGTCATTATTGGGTTCAGTGTTCAGTTTTTTTGGAAGCAGTGCAACTACTGGAGGGAGACAGTCTGCTGGACAAGATGGCATTATATCCAATGCTTCTCCCATTCCTCTGGTATGCAGAGGACAGTGACATATTGAAGTACACACACCAAATCTTTTGCAGATTTTCCACCCATCTCAAATGATCCACAAACACCTCCTCCGCAAGGTATGAGCTCATCATCCTCCCATTTGCTGTGCCGTTAACTAATCATCAGGCTCCACATGAGACAGTTGTGGTAACTCATGATGATGACTGGCGTGATGCACTCTTGAATGTATGTCCAGCTTGTCTTAGCCTCTGTTTTCCTTCTCAATATAATAAGCATGAGGTGCCACTTACCGAGCAAGAATTTATACAAGCAATATTTGCTCGTTTCGAAATAACCATAGAGGATGGTGAGGATTTTATCAGGCTGACATTCATAAGTCTGACTCCATGTAGGTGCTGTATTCCTAAGGGCGAAATCTGAGCTCACTCCCCTGGAGAACGAAGGGAGTCTTCATACACTGAGCACCAATATGCACGACTGGCCAGCATCTAAAATTGAAAATCCTTCAGTTTTGCCTTCAGATAAATCAGCATCAAATACCAGGAAGCAGCTCCTTGGAGCAGACCATCCAGACACCCTGCGGGCTATGGCAAATCTAGCTGCCACTTACCACCAACTTGGAAGGTACCAAGAGGCAGAGCCACTCCAAGGCACTGTCCTGGAGAAGTGGAAGCAGCTCCTTGGAGCAGACCATCCAGACACCTTGTGGGCTATGGGAAATCTGGCTGCCACATATGGCCAACTTGGAAGGTACCAAGAGGCTGAGCTACTTGAAGGCACTGTGCTGGAGAAGTGGAAGCAGCTCCTTGGAGCAGACCATCCTGATACCCTGTGTGCTATGGGAAATCTGGCTGCCACATATGGCCAACTTGGAAGGTACCAAGAGGCTGAGCTACTTGAAGGTACTGTGCTGGAGAAGTGGAAGCAGCTCCTTGGAGCAGAGCATCCAAACACCCTGCGGGCTATGGAAAATCTGGCTGCCACATATGGCCAACTTGGAAGGTACCAAGAGGCAGAGCCACTTGAAGGCTTTGTGCTGGAGAAGCGGAAGCAGCTCCTTGGAGCAGACCATCTGGACACCCTGCGGGCTATGGCAAATCTGGCTGCCACATACCGCCAACTTGGAGGGTACCAAGAGGCAGAGCCACTTGAAGGCATTGTGCTGGAGAAGCGGAAGCAGCTCCTTGGAGCAGACCATCCAGACACCCTGAAGGCTATGGAAAATCTGGCTGCCACGTATGGCCAACTTGGAAGGTACAAAAAGGCAAAGCCACTGGAAGGCACTGTGCTGGAGAAGCGGATGCAGCTCCTTGGAGCAGACCATCCAGACACCCTGGGGGCTATTGGAAATCTGGCTGCCACCTACCACCAACTTGGAAGGTACCAAGAGGCAAAGTCACTCCAAGGCACTGTGCTGAAGAAGTGGAAGCGGTTCCTTGGAACAGAGCATCCAAACACCCTGCAGGCTATGGGAAATCTGGCTGCCACTTACCACCAACTTGGAAGGTACCAAAAGGCAGAGCCACTCCAAGGCACTGTTCTGGAGAAGTGGAAGCAGCTCCTTGGAACAGACCATCCAGACACCCTGCGGGCTATGGCAAATCTGGCTGCCACTTACCACCAACTTGGAAGGTACCAAGAGGCAGAGCCACTTCAAGGCACTGTGCTGGAGAAGCGGATGCAGCTCCTTGGAACAGACCATCCAGACACCCTGCGAGCTATGGCAAATCTAGCTGCCACTTACCACCAACTTGGAAGGTACCAAGAGGCAGAGCCACTCCAAGGCACTGTGCTGGAGAAGTGTAAGCAGCTCCTTGGAGCAGACCATCCAGACACCCTGCGAGCTATTGGAAATCTGGCTGCCACATATGGCCAACTTGGAGGGTACCAAGAGGCAGAGGAGCTCCAGGACTACATAAGAAATATGTCAGAAGATGATAGTAGAGACTCTACACACTGATGATTTAGGTACTGTATTGTCTTTACTGTCAGTGAATGTTAGGGAACATTAGCTTTAATTCAAACTTTAACGGTGATTATGACGACATGCTTCTTGTTCTCAGTCAATCAAGGCAGAACAAAAAGTGTTCAGTTTTTACTTGTCTGTGTTCATTTGTGTAATGCTTTACTTGTGTAATAGCATTTGAAACCCTGAGGATCATCAGCTTTTGGGCTTAAGGCTTAAGGCTGGGGTGGCTTAACGTGGCTTAACCCAACTGGGGAATTGGACAGCTACCACCGTAATCAGGTCCATGAAATCAACTCTTTTGGATGATGTTGTGTCAAGAAATTGAGCAAGATATCTCATTGCAGACCCACAAACCTTGATACTCAGGAGCATGGACTAGTCCTCAGTCTTCGGCTCTACCTTGGGATACAACACGGCAATTTCTTTGCATATATCAAACTACAAAGTAAAAAATGTAGCTGATGTAAAAGAGAATGGGAAAACGAAGAATTGGGACGTATAAGTAATGTGGGTCCAAATAGGCACTTCTCTTACATTCCCACAGTACCCTTCCCCAAATTTGCAGCACTGGCTGGAGATCCGAACTACACAGGTGGGGGTGCGATCTGAAATGCTGGGGGAGCGTAGGTTTTGCTGTCTCCACCCAGGTTCGTTGCACTGAGAATTATTGTGGTGCCCTATCTGTGCTTGTCTAAAATCCCTAGCACAGAAGGCAGGTACTGGTGGAAGCATGGGGTGCGCATCACCTCCATGTAGTCTGTGCCATGCCAGCCCGTGGCACTGTCACCACAGCAAACACAGTGCTGGTGATGGGAAGCCGCCGGGCAGAGCCATCAACAAGCAGGGCGGTATAGGGCTGAGAATGAACAGAGGAAGCAGGGAGGGCATGGGAAAATGGGGGGACAGCTGCAGTGTGTGCTGCGCACAGGAGATGGTACCCGTCCTGTTCACAGTGTGGCAGGCCAAGGTTTTGAGTGGTTGCTGGTGTCAGCATAGAAGATAGGTGCAGTGCCCAGGGTGGTGATGAAGACGGCGTGGGCAACGGGGAATGTTCATTGCACTTGCTGCATGCTCCGGCGATGCTGCACGTTGTATTCCCGGTGCCAGACATGAGCTGGCTTTGAGGCAGAGGATAACCAGGTGCTGGACATGGTAGTGGTGGGCAGGGAGGTGATAACCATGGTGCAGGGGATGGGGAGTGGCTGCTGTGGGTGCTGCACATGCAAGGGGTTATGCATGCAAGCACCCTGCACACGTGTGGATCAAGGAGAGTGGTACTTGCTGGAGAAGCACTTGGTGTGTGAGGAGGTGATAAAAGCGGCACCAGCATTGGGGAACGACCATCACATGTGCTGTGCATGCAGGAGGCAATGAAGGTGCTGGGGAGTGCAGCAGACAAAGGTGTCAATCGGTGGCGGTGATACGCTGCTGAGGGTCACGGTGTGCAGGAAGGCGACAAGGTGTTGTCAGCGGTGAGGCATGCCAGTATCGCGTGCTGCACGTGCGGCTGGTAGTGCAGTTGGGGTTTGTGTTCGCACCGGCGTGCTGTCGAGCCCATGGGGATGGCAGGAACGGGAACAGTAGAGCACACCTGTAGCGGATCACATGTGCTGCCGTGGTGCTGCCGATGGCCCCCCAGGCAGCGAGCGGTGCTGCTGGTCACAGTGCACACATCTGCGGGGGTGGTACTTGCTATATGTGTTATGCCTGCCTACTTTACACTTTCTTTGTATGCACACTCATCCTCTCTGGCATGGACTGAGGTAGCTGGAATTGTAAGGTGGACAGACATCTCTCAAGTTCCCTCTCCCTCTCCTGTTCTTCGCTCTGTGGTGTTGAGTGTTGGCCATGTTGATTTAGTACATGAGGTCCTTGTTGAAGGATGGGCACGAGTGGTTTGTATCAGCATGATGATGGTGATGAGGAAAAAGAGACGAGTGGGACACACGGCTCGCAGTGGCATGAAGAACGGCCTGCCCATCTTGAAAACAATTGGCCAGGGTTTAACCAAAACCAGGTACTATACCCAGAAGGGTTAGACCTTGAAATAATTCGGCGAGCTTTCGCATCATCTTGATATTGTTCCCACGCCATTGTCGTTCTTTCACACTCTCGCCGCCCACAGCGTGAAATACCCTCGGAAATTGTTGTAAACAGGTCTCTGATCTTCCCTCTCTTTTCTCTCCCTTTCCCTCTTTTTCTCAACTTGAAAAACTTGATTCTTTCCCTGTTGCCCCAGACTTAAACCATAAGCCAGCTTTTGTGGACTCCCTTTATGATACATCAGGGGGCGGCAGAGTTTGCTATGATAATGGTTCCCCCTGCAGCGAGTTATATATTGTGTGTCTTGTACAGAGCCCAAACTAATGCCCCAGCTGTAGATGGCTGAATTCCTAAACTGAACATTGTTTCCATCCCAGATGGGTACCACCACCACTGTGAATGAATTTTGAAATCAAGAGACTTTCAGAGATTCAGTTACACACTCCCAATGCACGTGACCCTGTGAAATTATTCATTTTCCGGTGTGCCTACAACACCGGCACAGACCTCTTAGGTCATTTCTGGTACCACGGCGGAAATGACCCAAGAGGGGTTGCCGTAAGCAAAAAAAAGTGGCTGTCTTAGGAGCTAGTCCCTCAGAGACAGACACTTCAAACAAAACTGATCTCGTACCTCGATACCATTGCACTGTGCGGCTCCACCGTGCCCCGAGACCAAGAATGCTTTTCATCCTCATCCTCGTTCATCTGTTCTCCAAAAACAGCAGCGCCGCACCAGTTCCGCATCCTCTGGACGCACAAACCTCCACAAACACCTGCAAAGATATTAACAAGTGCCGGAAGCTGTCTGATGTCGTCTGGGGCTGCCTCGCGACGATTTTTGCCTGCACCTGGGTATCAGTGCACCTGAATGTTGCCCCGCCAAATCAAGGCTGCGTCGCACTCCTGTGGTGGCGGGTGAAGATGATGCTTATTGCAATCATCGCACCGGAAGTCATGGTAGGCTTTGCAGTCAGACAGTTTATGGGGGTCCGGGTTTTATTGGAGGGTGAGTTGAAAGATTGTTCGACTTTCTGAAACTCATATGCTTGGCTGGTTTAGAATTCAAATTCTCGAGAACCCATGGTTTCTTTTTCTGCATGGGCGGGTTCATTTCATCAACAGGTTATCCCATCGCAACCATAGAACAACTCCGGGGTTCCATTGAATTACAGCACACTATCCACAATGTCAACATCGAGGATATCACAGCGAGGAGTAGAGAAGACGCGTTGTCCAAGGGTGTTGCACTCGCGCAGGGTCTGTGGTTCACTACACAGTGCCTGGCTCGCATGCATCAAGGCCTCGCAGTAACCGAACTTGAGGTCGCCACGCTGGGGTTCGCTGTGGTCAATATATTCATCTGGGGCCTTTGGTGGAATAAGCCCCTCGACATCCAGCAGCCAATTGTCATTGCGTCCCCCGAATCTCCCAGTGCACAACCTATTACCCCCGCTGGGGTGCGGCATTGGACGGTATTCTGGAGGGTCCTCGGTGGGTACAACCCCGACGAATATGATGTGTTATCGTCCACTTCAGTGCCCTCATTCTGGACTTTCCCGGTGGGATCAGGCATCCAAATCGGGTCTATGGTGATTACCGCACTTATCAGCTCGGTGTTCGGTGCCATCCACTGTGCTGCATGAAATGCGAATTTCCTGACTGCCACAGAAATGTGGATGTGGAGGTATTGCTCAGCAGTGACCGCCACCGCTCCTGCTGCTCTCATTCTCGGCCCGGCCCTCATGATGATTGATACACGGCTTAAAATTCTGACATTGGTCATGGAGATGACATGGCTGCATTACGGCGTATGACACTTTGATGACACTGTTGTTCATTGAACTTGCAGCCTTTGCGAGCTACATTCCGGCGCGGCTGGTTCTCATTATTAGGGTCAGTCAGAGTAGGTTGTTTCGATGTTTCTGAGGTCGTTTCTGGGGTCATTTCTGATGTTGTTTCTGAAGTCGTTTCTGTAAATTGTTGGCATCAGAAACGTGGGGAGAAACGACCCTGGATTTATTTGGCGGGAGAAACGACTTCAGAAACGACCCAGAAACTCCTCTGGAGGAGTTTTTACATCGTTTCTGAGGTGTTTCTCATTTCTCCCACGCTTTATTGCAACTTGCATATGTATTGGCACAGCCGCATTTTGATGCGTTTTTGAGTCGTCGTAGAAATGATTTGTTTCTCGCTCTTTCCTGGGCCGATTGGGCTGTAAGTAGGACGGAAATTCGCCGTTTTGAAAGGTGCATTCAATGGTACCAAATTTATAGTATTTCATCCATATACCAGTTTTCAGTTTTCCGGGATCCGCCACCTGGCTGGACAATTTTCTTGTCGAATTCCTAACCGTTTGGGTCCAAATAAAAATTACAGGACGTGTATTCTATGTATAAATATCCCCTCCCCAAGTCTCAGATGATTCGGGGCTCGAATGAGTGTGCTTCGACGCGTCCAAGCAGCCCAATCAGTTTGGGTGACAAATCAAGTACTTCTCTTCCTCTTCCGCCACGATGACCAAAGGCAGGCCTATCTCGGAGGACCTCAGATGGGCCGTCATCCGCATGGACTCTCTCCGAGTCCCCATCGACAAAATTGCTCGATATATGGATATTAGCGAACACCAAGTCTACCGCATCATCAACCGTTTTGGTGCTACGGGGCATGTCTTGACCGCCACGCAGAGGAAAAAAACGGGTCGTACCCGCCATCTGTCAACTCAGGACGTCGCAGTATGTCCTCTCTATCTTTCTATTCCCCGCTGACCATCCCAGTATTTGCACGGCTGTCTGGATCAAAGCTGCGACAAGTATCTCGAAGATCTCCAAGTAGGACTCGAAGAGACCTGCAGGAGGGCAGTGTCTCTGTCGACAATATGGCGGGCTCTCAAGCGCAGCGGATATACCATGGTCAAGGTGCTGTTTCCGACTTTTCACCTCAATTGATTTTGATAAAAATTTATAGCTCACCCGTGTCGCCATTGAGCGCAGTGTTGCCAAGCGCGCAGCGTACAAGTACCACGTTGGCATTCGCTATCTACCCTATCAACTTGTTTTTGTCGATGAGAGCTCTTGCGACCGTCGCACGTCGTATCGAGGCAGAGCATGGGCCATCAAGGGGTAACGTGTGGTGTGCAAGGATTTTTTTATCAGAGGGAAACGGTATGCAATACTTTTCTCTCTAACTATCCCCTTGTGATAGTTCTCTAGCTATTCTGTGCTCCCCGCAATATCGCTGGACGGTATCCTGCATGTCAGCATCGTGGAAGGCTCGTTCACTACAGAAACATTCAATGAGTTCATCGAGGGTCTGCTCGACAAAATGAATAAGTTTCCGGGCCCAAATTTGGTCATCATAATGGACAACTGCCGAATTCACAAGTCTGACGAGGTGCAACAGATGATTGCAGACCAGTGCGTACTCAATGAATTTTGCTTCGCACATACACTGATTCCTGTCCAGCGGGATGCGTTGTGTGTACTTGCCGCCATACTCCCCCGACTACAACCCCATGGAGCCTGGATTCTCCAAAATGAAGGCGCACATCCGCCGCGAGGGGCAGCAGTATCGCGCCGCGTCCGAGTCGGCGAACGAGAAGGCCGAAGTATTGGTTCAGCTGCATAATGCAGTGTATTCAATCACCCCAGAGGACGCAGCGGGGGTGGTTCCGTCACTCTGGGTATTTTTAATACAAGGTAAATCTCCCATCTCGCCGCATCTATCTGTCTCATGTCATTCATTGCAAACGTGAAGCCCTGAACATCCCTCCGGACATCGCAGTCTCCATCCAAGGGCTCGGCAAGACATTCAACACCTCTGTGTTTAACCGCAAAGGCGGGAACATCACGGCTGTATCTGATCTCACACTGGATGTCCCGCATCACTGGTCTTGCCTCCCACGCAGCTGAACCCGACCCCGAACTCGTGTACCGCAGTCCAGACTCCGGTGTGCCGACGCTCGACACGATGATCCCCTCAACTGGATTCTCGCACATGAGCCTCGCAGACGTTGTAAACCTCAACGCAATGACGGACGAGCTCAGGGAGGACACGGACAGCCGGGTGTACGACCTGTACAGCGTGGCAGAGGAGGACGAGGACCGCGGCGAGCACTCGGACACGGACACGCTCGCGCTGGGGCGGCGACTCGAGACGCCCATGCCGCACACGCGCTCGTTGTCCCGCTCCTCACGCTCCGCCGCGTCCCTGCACAGCATGCTCGGCGCCGACCCCGAGGCGTGGCACACGCAGGCGGCGGCGGCACGCGAGCTCGAGGCGCTGGTCGAGCACATGATGAACACCAAGTTAGGGATCCACCTCTGCCCGTCGGACTTTGTGGGGGAGATGCTCGTGCGCGTGTTTGGCGGGGTGAAGGAGATGACGGCGTTGCCTTTGACACTGGCACCGCCGGAGCACGGGGAGGGGCAGGGGCAGCAGCGGCTGGCGTCGATGGGTGGGCGACCAGGGTCGGGGTGGTTTGAGCGCGTACAGGCAGCGGGGGGTAGCGGGTGCGGGTGCGAACGATACGACACCTCCATTCCATCTCTTTTCACATCCTTATCCCTTCTGTAATATGTATTTTATTTCTTACATGCAGTCTTTTGATGTCTCTCTTTGCGGATGGATTGAACTAACTCTGCGCAAGCATGAGCATCAAGAAAATCATTTGGTACATCGTAAAACTATCAAATACATTCAGGCAATCACGATTATAATAACGACAACGTCCAAGATATTCTACAAAGCACAAGCAGAAAGAAACATTATGGTACCATTGCCCTGTCCCTCTCCCACTCGTCTTTTCATTGCGCTTCGACTTTCCGGACCCTCCTGCACTCTTTCTTCGCACGTTTGATCAATAGTTTTGCGGTGCCGGGTAAGATGTCCGGGCAGTATTGTTTCAGTGATTCAGAGGTTTTGTCGACCAGTTGCGATACCTGCATGAGTCCCTGTGCACGCAGAAGGGGTCCGAATGAAAGGAAATTGTGCCCATCCTCATCCTTCTCAGCCAGCTCCAGGAGCCAGTCCCCGATCTTCGGGAAGAGCGTCGGTCCTCGTCCACTTGAGAGTCAAGGCTGATTCCGTGTCGCAATGTTCTCATGCGTGCAGGTTTTTCGGGGGCAGAGGACGCTGCTAGTACAGGTGCAGGCGGAGGAGGCGCAGGGGCCGGAGGAGGTGGAGGAGGGTAGTAAGGTGGATAGCCATGGGGATATCCGGGCGGGGGTGGATAGTACGGCGCATACGGCTGGGGCGGGGGTGGGACGTCCTTGGCTCGACGGGAGACTGGGGCGGCCTTGGAGCCTTCCCCGACATTGAGCTTCAGCGCTTGAGGGGGTGTCGTAATTGAGTCGTGCACGCCTTCAGCCTGCACTCGAGTCAGCAATGATGTTGAAATAAAATGTCGACGCACCATCAGTAAAGCCCATAAACTTATTTGATGGCCCGAAAGGGAGATGTGTTCGCCGTTTGCGTGACCGAGCAGAAGCCGTTATGTTGGTCGCATTTGTGCTTTGCTTCAAGCTCACGAACAAAGCTTGGCCCAGACTTCTTCTTCGGTCCAGCGTCGCCTTCATCTTCACTGTCACTAGACACACGGGTAACCTTTTTTCCCTGCAAATAAATTAGCGGCGAAGTACATTCCAAGCGGATGATTTACCTTCCCCTTTCCCTTCCCCACCTTCGCTAGTTCCTGTTTCGGCCTCAGGTCACTGATTATAACCTGAAGGGCGGGCTTGCGCTTGGACTTGGAATTTTTGTGTTTGGCTTCATTGCGCTCCTCCATCTCCGTGTGCGCCGCGTCGAAAAGTTCCTTGACGTGTTTGCTGGCGTTCAAGAGTCGAGGCTTATCGGTTTTTGCCCAAAAATTGAAGCGATACGCGATCTGGAGCTTTTTTACACCGACATCCATCCCGTCAGCAATCTCTCGGAAGAGCTCAGTATCCGTAGAGTCTGTGGAGACAGTCAAGGTGTCGGTCGCGGCGTCGACAGGCACAAGAAATTCTAATTTGAAGGCTGCCCTGCATTCAGTGGGGAACAAGAGAAATGTGAGAGCAACATACGGATTCGGCGTTTAGGTTTTTGTTTTCTTACACTGACCTCCTCCTCTTCCTCCTCCTCCGCTTCCTTCTCTTCCTCTTCCTCTTCGTCTTTCTCTTCCTCTTCCTCCTACTCCTCCTCTTCCTCCTGTTCTTTGTCCTCGTCTTCGACCTCCTCCTCCCAATGATACTCGCCATCGGACATTTCTTGGTCCGTTTCTGTATCTCCCGAGCGATTAGCGCGAGCAAAGCTGTGGCAGCCTGGACATCGGGCTCGTCGACAGGCGACGAAAATTCTGAGGCGATTCCTTCGATTGTGGTGGCTGGAAGTACCTCAGAGTCGCTGGTGGTGCCAGTACCTGAGCTGGAGGTGGGACGAGGAATCTTGAGTGTGAGTTTGGTCGAGAGGCTAATTCGACTGGAGCCGCAGCGTATTTGCGTGGGTGGCCGCGAGCTTTCTTGGAGGGTGGAGGAGGTTCACTTTCTGATCCAGAGGCCGCCTTTTTGCGTTTTTTGGATGGCGCCATGGAGGGAAGAGGAAGAGAAGTGCTTGATTTGTCACCCAAACTGATTGGGTTGCTTGGACGCGTCGAAGCACACTCATTCGAGCCCCAAATCATCTGAGACTTGGGGAGGGGATATTTATACATAGAATACACGTCCTGTAATTTTTATTTGGACCCAAACGGTTAGGAATTCGACAAGAAAATTGTCCAGCCAGACGGCGGATCCCGGAAAACTGAAAACTGGTATATGGATGAAATACTGAAAATTTGGTACCATTGAATGCACCTTTCAAAACGGCGAATTTACATCCTACTTACAGCCCAATCGGCCCAGGAACGAGCGAGAAACAAATCATTTTCTACGACGACTCAAAAACGCATCAAAATGCGGCTGTGCCAATACATATGCAAGTTGCAATAATATTTCGAGAAACGAGTCCACACTGGGGGCAAGGGCCATGACCGTGGGTTCATGGCCTTTGCATGGCATAGCTCCAACACTTACCATGGCATTTGCCATTTCTCCAAGCTTATTCCCTTTGTTCTATTGTTAGACTGCCACGCTGCCATGTTTGTTCCCAAATCGGTGACATTGTGTTCAGTATTGAAAGCTTACTGGACTATAGCAGATCTTGCAGTCGTTAAAACCTGTTGCAAACCTGCTATTTGTCCCTAGAACTGCTAGTACTGGCCTGTTACATTGCGCACACATATTTGTTGTAATAGATGAAGATATTCATATCCCCACTCATAGTAGCTACAGTACAGCGTATGTTATCCCTGCACCGCAGCACAGCAGCGGAGGAGGCAGGAGAAATAGAGTGGATACCACACAAAAGCTTACGTCCCAAAGTCGACAATGTGGGGGAGGAATCGGGTCTTTCAAACTCCGCTCCTTTGTGACCTCCAAAAATTGAACACTTTGTCAAAGCAACAATAAAATATTCAGGGCATGCATATCAAATATTATTCGTGGAAATCATGACTTCTGTCCTTCTTATCACAGTGTGTTGTAGTTCGCAGCAGAGTTGAGTATTCTCACCAGTTTTCGGGTGATCTCGGCAGATCCCGCAGAACATGCCGTCAATTAGCCGGTGGCAACAACCAAGTCCCTTTGTTCTCATAGACGCCCACTGACCAATGCCATGGCAAATGCCATGGCAAGTGTCGGACGTAGGCCGTGAACCCGTGGCCATAGGACTTGCCCGCAGTGCCAGAAAACAACTGATTAAAAACTTACTCTGACTGCCCCTATTATACTCCCTTTCATAGAGTTACGCTCTCTCCCTCCATCCGCATTCATGGACGTTAATTGGAGCAGATACATTCCGCACATATAGGCCACCTTCGGACTTGATTTTTTCCCTGTCCATCCATATACACTTTATATTAATAGTATACACTTACCGCTATCATACTACCCACTATAGACACTTTTCGTCCACACATTCGCACATGTCAACAGTCCATGAAATTGACAATAATAATGTCGTCTTCATCCAACGTTCCCGATGACGACGTGTTGACGATGTGTCTGTTTACTTGTTGTAGCTTGGCTGAAACGACATCTAGCTCGGGTGTCCTTTTCGAGTGATTGCCCTTTTTCAATTCATCAGAACTCAATCAGAGCTAATCTCGGCTCCAGATCTTTTCGGGGATGGCTTCGGAGACGGCCGTGATCTGGGGCACAGAAATCAAAAAATCACCCACCGCCATCACCCCTCAAAGATCTGGTGCAATTCAACCGCAAGATGTGTGATTGACTCGATTTCGTTCATCCCGCCCCCGGCGTCTCAAATTTCTTGTTCAATGTATTCTGCTGAGTCTTCCCTTACTTATGGTAGGCTTAATCGGATGAGTTCCCGTCTGTATTAATTATTATGGCCCTGACAATCTCAATCATTTTTCGTTGAAATCTCACTAAAATCTCGCAAATTGTGGCCACTCTTCACTCTGGGGGATATATAATGATATGAAAGGAACCTTCCCGGGTGTTCCCAATTTTTCAGACCTCAGGAGTAGCTATATGACCCCAAGGTTGCACTTCGTCACAGGTGTGACCTGCGAGTTGTGTCACATCGATCGCACGTCTTGCGACTAAATTGCACCAGACGTTATAGGGCGGTGCTCCCCGTCTTTTTCCCATCAAATTCTGCCTCGATATCATCTCAGCAACCCGACATTATTATCTCCGTATAGAATTACTGGAGCTGCTCTCTCTCTGAGCACGCCCTAAAACGCTGGGAACGAGACTAAATCAGAGCTTGCATTTGTACGTACATAAATGTTTCCAGCCGGAATTTCAATGGTGATATTCGTCCAGCAATTCACACTAGCCCTAAATGTATATCTATCGCAGTCAGCCCGTCTCGGAAAATATTAATGATCACGTTACAAAAGGAGAGACGAATTCGAAACAGCATCGAATTGTAACAAACGAAATTATGAAATACGTAGAACCGAACAAGCCGCCACACCGCAAATGGCCTCTACTTCGTCTCAAGCATTCCGAGCCGGACGATCAGACAACAGCTGACCCTCGAAGACCTGCAGCCGCCTTTCCGCAAGCCAGGCATGGATAGTCCCGCGTGCGGGGGCGGTCTCGGACCTGCGAACTGCAGAGCTGGACACCATGACATCCAGCCGTCCGCGCGCCGTCGGCGTGCGCCAAGTTCTGGGTGTGGCGCGCAACACCCGGGCTGCATGAATTCGCCGAAGAGGAGCAGGAAGGAGGTAGGTGAGCAACGAGGGGCAAGACCTCATCGCTGCGGATCGCATCCGCCCCCTTCCCTCTCCCACGCGCACCCCAAGCGCCTCTGCCAGAACCACCGCCCTTTCTCGCCACGCCAGGACCAACATCCTTCCCGTTCACTCAATGTCTGCCCTGCGCCGATGACAGACGACGAATTGGCCACACGCGCGCCCTGCATCGATCTGCAGCAATTACGTCCCCCCCCCCCCCCCTACCTCGCGCATGCGCAACCCTTGTCCCGCCCCACCCCCGCGCCGTCAGCGCCAGCCCGGTGCGCGCTCCCCCTCATTTGCGTCTCCGGCATTCCATTCCCCGCCACCACGACCTTCCACCTCGCTTGCAATGACGCAGCGCACGGTCTGGCCCGTTTATACTTCCTTCCATCTCTCGACGCGCACTGTGCCCAAGGCCTCCACCCTGCAGCGCCAGCGTCTGCCGACAGGGCTCAGCATCCGGCCCCGCCCCGCGCAGAACGATAGTTAAATCCTGGACATTCGTACACTTCCCTCCCACTACCGCCTCTTTCACCGCCCCTGTCGCTGTGCTATGTCTTCAGCGATGCTTCCCCACCGGCCTCCAGTCCAGCACTGCATGCGGGCGATACCTAAATCCTGCACGTTCGTGCATTCCTCCTCAGCCATAGCCACCGCTTTGCTCGCGACGCGCCCCGCCGCCAGCCTGTACCATCCTCCCCGCTCTCGCACGCGTAGTCCCACAGCTCCTCACGGCGCTGTCATCGTCCCTCCGCGCAGACAATAGCGAAAGCTGTACAGTCGTGTGTTCCTCCTCGTCCCATCAGTCATCACCTGGAACGACCCTGGGGTCTCATCCCTGGACGCGGGAACTGGCGAAGTGAAGGCTCGGACGGTTCCGACTACGAGGATGAGGGGCGGTGGCGCAGGTGCAGATGTTTGAAGTACGCACGGATATCCAGGTAAGTCTTCTTTTTACTTGCCATTTCCGGGCTATGACCGGGTGCCTGCAAATAACAAGATGGAAGGACGATTATGCGAGAGAACAGAGCTAAAATACCCAGCCCCATCGGTGGCTCGTGCATTCTATTTATTGGCCTAGTATGAAGCTGATACATTCGACCCCTTAGCCAGCATCTCCGTCAGTTTCCCAAGAGCAGCTCCATTTTCCAGAGACGGCACCTCATCTCAAACTCTCCAAGAGCTTCGGTAGCACCACCGTCTCCGTAAAGTTCCAGATCAGCGAGCTATCCTGCGTCTGCCACGCCGCGCCGGTCCACCATGTGCTCTTCACGCCCTGTAGCGCGTTCAGGCGCCGATAGAACCCCTTGCGGACCGCCTCGATGTCTACCGTAAGCAGGAACGGCGCGTGGTTGTGGAAGCCGACAAACTCGGGCGCGAACGTCCCGTTGTCCCACCCATTCGCGCGCACCAGGCGGCCCAGCGCTGCCACCGTCTCGGCCTTGACCTGCGCATCGCTCATATAGTGCGGGCTGCCGAAGTAGCCCAATGCCAGCCCGTCTACGCCCGCCGACCCGACCCCGTACAAGCCCGGCTGCGCGGGGATGGCGTCGGGGGCCGCAAAGTCGACGGCGTTTATGAATAGGTTGTCGGGGATCCCCGTGCCTGCAATCACCATGTCCCAGTAGTAGCTGTTGTTGAACTGCGCGGAAAGGGCGCGCTCGTTGGCCGTCAGGTCCAGGCCCAGCGACATGAGGTTGGGCAGCGTCGGCGGGATAGCGATCACGAGCTCCTTCGCGCGCACCGTTTTGGCGCCGCCTGGTGTGGACACGGAAACGGACACGGACGACGCTGAGCGCGTGATGCGCGTCACGTTGCTGCTGAGCGCGACGGCGCTGCCATTGGCACCGGCCTGCAGTCGCGCCAGGGCGGCGTCGTACAGTGCGTGGTTGTTGTGGGCGGCGGCGGTGAGGAAGCCGGGCTGGATACCGGCGAGGACTTGCACGTCGAAGAGGACGAAGTACTTGAGCACGTAGAGCGCGGGCTGGGCAAGCATGTTTCCGGCGCCTTGGGCTTGCGAGAAGAGGGCGTAGTCGAAAGCCTCAATGCCATGCTTCCGCACAAAGGCGCCCCACGGTATCAACAGCTCCTCGGGTACAGGATCCGGGAGGTCGTACCCGTTGGTCAGGAACGGCGCGTATTTGGTGCTCTGGGCGAGGTAGCCTTCCAACGCGAGGCCCACGTTCGTCGCGTTGCTCCACGAGACAGAGGAGGGCACCGTGGTCATAGCCGTGGCATCGCCGCCGTTGAGCTTGGCGTACTCGGTCGTACCGCCGACGCCGGCGTCAAACGGCCCCAGCGCCACGCCCATGTCTGCAAAATATTCGTTCACTACGCTGATGTTGGCGAAGCTGATCACGCCGTAATCGAACGTGGTGTTGGTCCCCGGTACGTGGAACGTGTTGGTGTGCCCGCCGAGCACGTCCTCCTTCTCAATCACAAAGACAGATTTCCCCTGCCGCTGCAGCTGGATAGCCGTGTAGGTCCCCGCTGAGCCGCCCCCGATGATCACGACGTCAGTGGTCACGGTAGGTAGAGAAGATGCAGCCGTTGAAGTATAAGCATGGCCCAAGAAGCCGAGGGATTTCCAAATCATCGACTAGAACTTCAGCAGTGGCTGTCGACCAGCTGCGTACCTTGATCCCCACGTGGAAAACAGAATGTCCGAGAACTTAGAAGCAAGGAGTCCGAGCCTTTCGGGCCGGCGACGAACGAGCCGTGTCAACAGCTCAGATCCGTGGTTCAGTGTATTTGGGAAATTGTTCATTCCAAGGTGTAGCTTGGCTGAAACAACATCTAGCTCGGTGACTGCGATAAATGTTACCTTTAGGGCTGGTGTTGCTGGACAAATATCACCATTTGAAATTCTGGCTGGAACACGGTATGCTCTGCTCCGTTTAAGGCTGCCATCTGGGTGCCTGAGATCTACAGCCTCGAAAGGGGTGAGCTCGTCGAGGGTACTGGGATGGTGGTGCAGCACAGTATATTATTAAGGCCGGTGTACTGTACGCTACAACTTGGCATGTTCCAGAAAATGGGACCGCGTCAAGCTAATATATCATCCTGAGTCTTATCCATACAAATGCAAGCACTGACAAATTGAGAAAGGGACAATCAATTGAAAAGGACACCCATCTCGGAAAATATTAATGATCCCGTTACAAAAAAGAGACGAGATTCGTCTCTTTTTTGTAACAGCATCGAATTGTAACAAACGAAATCATGAATACGTAGAACCGAACAAGCCACCACACCGCAAAGGGGCTCTGCTTCGTCTCGAGCATTCCGGGCCACACAACAGCTGACCCTCGAAGACCTGTAGCCGCCTTTCCGCAAGCCAGGCATGGATAGTCCTGTGTGCGGGGGTAGTTTCAGACCTGCGACTTGCAGAGCTGGACACCATGACATCCAGCCGCCCGCGCGCCGTCGGCGTGCGCCAAGTTCTGGGTGTGGCGCGCAACACCCGGGCTGCATGAATTTCGCCGAAGAGGATCAGGAAGGAGGTAGGTGAGCAACGAGGGGCAAGACCTCATCGCTGAGGATCGCATCCCCCCTCTTCCCTCTCCCGCGCGCACCCCAAGCGCCTCCGCCAGAACCGCCCCCCTTCCTCGCCACGCCAGGACTAACATCCTTCCCGCTCACTCAGTGTCCGCCCCGCGCTGATGCCAGACGACGGATTGGCCGCGCGCGCGCCCCGCACCGATCTGCAGCATCTACGTCCCCCCCATCTCGCGCATGCGCACCCTTGTCCCGCCCATCCCCGCACCGTTAGCGCCAGCCCGGTGCACGCTCCCTCTCATTTGCGTCTCTGCCACCACGACCTTCCATCTCGCTTGCAATGACGCAGCGCGCGGTCTGACCCGCTTATACTTCCTTCCATCTCTCGACGCGCACTGTGCCCAAGGCCTCCACCCTGCAGCACCAGCGTCTGCCGACAGGGCTCAGCATCCGGCCCCGCCCCCGCGCAGAACGATAGTTAAATCCTGCACATTCGTACACTTCCCTCCCACCGCCGCCTCTTTCACCGCCCCTGTCGCTGTGCTATGTCTTCAGCGATGCTGCTCCGCCAGCCTCCAGTCCAGCGCTGCAGCCGGGCGATACCTAAATCCTGCACGTTCGTGCATTCCTCCTCAGCCATAGCCACCGCTTTGCTCGCGACGCGCCCCGCCGCCAGCCTGTAAGATCCTCCCCGCTCTCGCACGCGTAGTCCCACGGCTCCTCACGGCACTGTCATCGTCCCTCCGCGCAGACAATAGCGAAAGCTGTACAGTCGTGCGCTCCTCCTCCTCGTCCCATCACTCGTCACCTGCAACGACCCTTGGGCCTCATACAGCATGCATCCCTTCCCGCTCTCGCGCACGCACTCTGTCCCGCAGGCTTCGAGTGCCTCCCCTTGCAACGCACGCGCACCGGCCCTCCTGCACGGCCTCGCCGCGCGCACAACGTCCGCCCTCGTCCCCGCCCCGCACACACGACAGACGGAGGCACCCCGTCGCAGGCTCCGCGGGCGTCTCCATATTTCGCACTGGTTGCCCTTCGGCGCCCGACGTCTCTCCGCTTTCACGCCCGCGCCCCGTCCGACGGCGTTCGAGCACCATCACCTCTCGCGCGCAACGGGTGGGGCGCAACCCGTCCGGTGGCCTCGAGCACCAAAGCCCATGTCGCTCCTTGATTCGCACTCCATACCGTCGCACTCCCCCCGCTCCCCGCCCCACGCAGACGGAAGACGGGACGCCTGTCCTCCTCCTCCCAATCACCCTTTGACTTGCGACGCACTGCGGGACGAGCCGATGCGCGCCCGTCAGTAGGCTGTAGCACGTGTGCGTCCACCCCCTTCCCGCGGGCAAACCCCGTCCAGCGGCCTCTGAGTACCGACGCGGTACCTCCCTTTGCCACGCACGCGCACCGGCTCTCCGGCACCACCGGCGCCAGCCTCGCTACACCACCGTCCTCCTCATCTCGCCTCGCTGCCTCACCTCCGCGCGCACAACGTCTGCTCCCGTCCCTGCCCCGCAGACAAAAGACGCTTCCGTGCGTCCGTGCGCTCAGAGCTCGAGACCCAGATCCCAGTCCACCCGCGCAGACGGAAGATGCGACAGAGACGTGGGTTCGCTCTGCCCGCCCACGGGCTGAGTCGCAGAATGAAAACAAAAAAGGAGGAAATGGAAATGATAATAAAAAGGGCGCCCGTGCGGACCCGACAGCAGACACAGTGCGCATACACAGGCCAGCGCAGCAGCTCTGATCCCAGCCAAACTTGCTGCAGCTCTTCCGCGTCCGCGACTTTGTACGGGAGAAGCGGGCTCCGGGGGCATGAAAAAAGGATGGGTGGAAAGGGAGGCGGGTGTGGTCTCCTGCACACAAGATCAGCATGAGCATGCGAGAACACGGGGTTAGGGACGTACAATCCAGTGTAGTCGTTATTTGCGGCCTGGGACAGTTCCTGGGTACAGCGTTTTCGGGGCTGGAAACGAGCAGGTCAGTATCCATATCATGAGGGATGCAGAGAATCAAAATAAGGAGAAGTAGGCGGAGCACGACATGTACAGGCAATACACCAGATGGGGTGCATCTACCATACAGCGTGCCCGCATAAAATCCCGCTCAGCAATGAGGACGATGGGGGGGGGGTCATTGTTCCGGGCATTACCAAGGCACATTCCGCCAGCCTAGAATCGACCCAGACGAGGTTTAGGCAGCACAGAAGTGTGCGCAACTGCTCAAGGAACAAATGGAAAGAAAGGAGTGAGACTCACCGAGACCAGAAACACTTGTAGCCAAGTAGACCACCCCGCATTGCCTTAAGTCAAAGAGGCCGACCTCATAGCTTAACCAAGCCGCTACGCAAGTAGTACAGCCCAAGGGTTAAATTGACTCTGCTGAGTGTAGGTTCCAGAGTTTAGTTGTGACGCGCGAGGCCGAGCGGTATGCTGTATAACTGAAATCGAGATGAAGGCAGGATGAGAGTTGAGAAGAAGGATAGGCCACACCGCCACTGATTGACGTTGATTCGCAAACTCGGCAATCATTCGTTTTTTATCTTCGACATCCATATTCAAACCAGAGCCCTCGTTCGAACGCTCTACAGCCGTCGCCGAATCAAAGACTGGGGATGCCAATGCCAACCAGGAACCCGACCCCATCAATAATCCAGAACCACAGTCAGGCCCGCCCTTTGGTAAATCAGAGTTTTCTCGCTCGCGCCGACAACCCCATCTCTCTGCTTCAGTCGTCGCATCGAAACAGTCATCATACGCGAACAAGCCTCCAGCTTTATTATGCATCTCACTCTCCTGCCCCGCCGCGCTTTCGCAGTCATCTGAATCGCCAACCATTAGGTAAAGTAGAATATCTTGCGAATTTCCGCTGTTCAATCCTATGCAGCGCATCGCCAATCAGGCCCTGGACGGCAGTATCGAAGATTTTATGGCGATGACTCGTGTCTTTTGCGATCCGTCTTTCCAAAGGCCGAGCTGTTGGCACATCATCGCAGCCAAAAATCACGGCTTCGCAGCCAGACAATTTTTGGGGGCGCGGTTGTTATCGAAGGATGAGTTGACAAGAGTAATTTCTCGACTTCGGCGTCTCATACTTATTTTCGTTTAGAATTCGGATTCTCGAAGACCCACGGTTTCTTCTTGGGCATGGGTGGATTCGTCTCATCCGCGGGGTCTCCGGTCGCAACCTGGGAACAACTGCGCGATTCCACCGAGCTACAGCGGGCCATACGAGGGTCGATGCGGCGGAGATGATGGACAAGAGTAAAGGAGATGTGCTGTCGAAAGGTGTCGCGCTGGCCCAGGGTCTGTGGTTCACAACAGTGCCTTTCTCGTGTGCACCAACACCTCGCGGTCACGGAACTCAAGGTTGCTACGCTGGCGTTTGCCATGGTCAGCATATTCCTCTGGCCGCTCTGGTGGAATAAGCCTCTCGATGTCCAGCGATCAATAGTAGTGTGGTCCCCTGAACTCCCCGACACACAACCTCCAACCCCCGCCCGCGTTTCGACCGGTTCGTCATTGCCTTCTTCGGATTTTCGGACGGCGGACATGCTCCGGTATCCTCCACCTCGGTACCCTCATGCTGGGCGTTCCCAGGCAATCCCAAACCTCCAAACCAGCGCATTGGCATCATCGCTCTCGTCGGCACCGTCTTTGGCGCCATCCACTGTACCGCGTGGAACGCGCATTTCCCCACCCCAGTGGAAATGCGGATGTGGCGGTTCTGCTCAGCGGCGTTCACCGCCGTTCCGGCTGCCATCGTCCTCCATGGCTCCCTTCTCATTGTATTGGAGCTATGCCGATTGAGAGGGACGATGGTCGGGAGGATGTTTTCCGTATTCCCCCTCCCTAAATTCCGCTCTAGTTGGAAACAGACGCTGCAGTAATGAAGCTCATACCTCGCACGTTGTAGGCCAAAGCCTGAGTGACAGAAAGAATGGAATGGCGGGTCTCGAAGGCTTTTGGAAAGAGTTGTCGGCACAAGAAAAATGAGAATTGGATTGTGTGAGCCACTCAAAAGACATGGAGCCGGCACGACCCGTAACCTGCGTTCATAGTTTACAATCACTCCGCGCGATGCAAAGTTGAATAGTGTTGAATAAAGGTTTGTTCTCGGTCCGAAATCCTACCAAATTATGCTGCTCGATTTCCCATTTCGTGTGCGCCATACATAACACTGTTTCAGCAATCGAGGCACCCGCAACATATGGCAGGGGAGATCACCTCCACATGCAAAGCGACGAAAGGATGGAGATTCAGTTGTGTTATACATAAGCCATACAATCTTCAAGTTTCCTCAACCAAGTACGCAGCTGACCTAAATTGTGTTCATTCCACCATCGAGAGCTCTCTTCACGCCGAGTGACAACGGCTCCATATCCTCCTCCTTCAAACCAACAACCTCATTGTCGTTCTTGGCGTACAGCGTTCCGCCCTCGGCCCAGATTCTCCGTAGCGTCACCCCAGTGGCCTTTGGGTTTCCCTCAGCCCAGCTCTTGGCCTCCAGCTCTCTGATAGCATCGAGCGGGGTCTTTGTAACCTTCCAATTCGCTCCAGTCTGTTTCTCATATTCGGCGAGAACTTCGTTCGGTGTCACGACGAACGACTGGACCTTGAGTGCTTTGTTGAATGCTGCCTCCGGATTCCGGAGCGAAGCCACAACAGACTTGCCCACGCTGAATTTTTAGTTAGCTTCACAAAACACAGGTGCGAATCAGAAATGAAAATGAGGAACACTCACTCCCACATCGTGCAAAATCCAACCTTGTCGTCACCCTCGCCGATCACATATGCCTCCTTCTTGTCATGCACAAACCCGCCCGCCGCCTCCAAACCCGCGATGGCATTCACCCACATATCAAAATACGGCCCAGTGACCACGTACGTGACCTTGAGCCTCTTCACTTGGTCGCGCACGAAAGCGCGGACCTTCAGTTTTATCTGATGCGGCTTCTCGTCCGGGCTCTTGTCATTATGCTCGATATCTGTGCCATATTCGGAAGGGAAAAACCACTTGACCGAAGGGGTCTCCTCAGCGAGCCGGATGAGCTCGATCTGGTGCTGCAGCACATTGCGGCCGACGCAGGAGATGACCGTGTCAACCCCTTGGTACGCAGACAGGACGTCGTCCGCGTTGGTGACATCGCCCGTCACCACCGACAGTCCCTCGGCTTTCCACTTCGAGAGCAACTCCGTCTTGGTGCTCGCTGTGTTGGGCGACGTGAACAGTAGCACCTCGAATGCAGGCTTTGCGCGCAGAATCGATGAGGTAATGAACTGCCCAATGGTTCCAGTGCCGCCGAAGATGAGGATCTTGGAGGGTGTGAAGGCCATGTCGAGTGGATCCGGAGAAAGGCAAGGTTATCGCCGGGCCGGATTTGGCCCGCAGCAAATGCCCGATCGGAATCATCGGATATCCGCACCTCCGCTTCTTGCCACTTCTTTCTCCACGCCTGAACCAACATACAAATTTGAGATTCAGGTGAGAGCACAGATTCTGACGCCGTTAGATTTGAACGAAGCGACGCTACATCCCCAGCATGCTCGGTACTCTTGAAGCAGATCGGATATCAAAACCCAAATCTTGGACTTTGATGTTCTCTTTCTGCATTGCGGGGTGAAGAGGAACTAGTACAGGAACGGCTCGACTTTACAAGTACCCAGTCTTGACTGCGCCTGATTCTTATTGTGCTCCCTCTCACAGGGTTATGATCCCTGCCACCATCTGCATTCGCTGACATGAATTGGAGCATGTATTTTCCACATATCCAAGACGGCAAAAAGGCTCATTCCTCTTTTTTACCCAGCCTCCGTTGCTATCAGTTGCCTATACAATACTAAACCAGAGACACTTCATCAATGTGAAACTTGTGCTTCATTTGTTCAAAACAAGAAATGAGAATTGTGATTCCTACCTTTGAGTGTTGCTGGGAAGTGAGGCTCCGCTGCAACTGGTTTTCGAAATTATACGCCCAGGGGTGTGTGAGGCTTTCTTCGCCCCATTTCATATTCCGTGCGGCTTATCCTACAACTTTCAAACATTGTAGGTTGAACTCCGACTCAGCCCAATATTCTCCGCCCAAAACATGTTCTCAGCAGGTGACACACCGCGCAAAACAAAGTTTCTACTTGGGTATGAAAGATTGCGGGATTTTTGCCATTGGTTGGGAAATTGCCGGACCAATGGCAAAAATCCCGTGATCTTTCTGCCTGTGTTTCTATCCAAACAGAAACTTTGCCCTGAGTGGTGTGTGATTGTTCGTGTGTTGTCTTCTGCACCAGTGGGTTTTTAGTTATTGCAGCAGGGTTTGTGGATGGGTGGAGGTTTGGCATGGTGGTGGAGCAGGGCAAGAGTGGCGTTTCAAAGTTTGTGTGTCCAGTAATTGCGGAGAAATCAGCCCGTTGGGGCTTTTACTAGCCCTCAGAGACAGTGTCATGAATTGTCCAGGTTCTACTTTTTCGTGTGATGCATCCCTATGGATACAGACACGTCTTAGTGGCACGGGACTCTCATGATGCCACCATGTGACCTTCTCACGGTTGAAACCCAGCCTCAGATTCTAAAGCTACAGACTCGGGGAGTCTGCGCCATGGGATACAGAAGACGTTAGGGACTAGGAACCCGTACACAGATCCCAGTCCCCAGACGCACTACAGATGACACAGAAGCGTACACAAAGTACATGAGTGGTTGCAAATCGATCGGGGTTTGAACCACTGGATACGATGACACTCAGGATTAGGAAACCCGAACATCGGGTCTCCTAAGTTCTCCGACACCACGGAAACTGACACACAGGAGTCTAGGAGTATCAGCATTAATGCTCCTTAATGCTGCAGTACAGGAACTGATTGTGACTGACTGCGATCACTTTAATTTATTAGCGGCCTACATAAGTTCGGTAGAATCTCCTGTACAGTAGATTCTACCTCGTCTAATCTCAGGCTTCTACCTTGGCTTGACATAGGCATTGTCTCCACCCTGCCCCACTTCCTCCACATCGTACTATGGGTTGTATCCATGCCCCGGGTTGTATACCTGAGTGGATACCATACCCTCTTCAACTCGTTCCGGGTTCCGCCTCACATCCCGACCTACGACATACGGCCTCCTAGGGAGGACACCGTATGATTGGTCCTAGGGAACACACAAGCTACTAGCGTCTATCGGGTTTATCCTGGTTGGGGTTCTCGCTGGGTTACTCGCTGTTTAGCCGACCCAGAGGCCATTGCTGACAGGTAATAAAACACTGGAGGCATGCTAAATGGGAACCTTCCCTGCACACTTACACATAACAAGGATATTTATTACCATGATTTTGGCAAGCATCTCAATACTGACGGTACAGACATTACGGAGCAGGGTGAATCGGATTTTGGACTCCAAACACATGCCAGTGAATTTTTACAGCACGGTAGGACCAATGGAGCACATATAGTAATGAAACAACAGAGGTGTTGGAAAGGGATGTGAACTGTATCGGAACAATGGATCCAGCCGCACCAAAACCCTCTAGAACACGGTCTAGAACACGGATTAGAGATGGGAAAGGGAGTGTGGCTGCATTCATTTGGGTGATTCATCACAACAGCATGCCAGTATTTAGCAAACCCTTATTTCATATATTTGGCTTACCATTCAGCACAGATGCACCAGAAAATTCCAGAAACCCATTAATCATGGTTGTATCCAGAATACCCAGATAAATATTTCCAGGTGCCCCCGGTCCTGGGTCGTGATACAATGTGCTTCGGTTATTCACCGGGGCCCATCACTGCATTGGTATTAATTCTGCACTCCTCAGTTCAAAATGAAACATATTGGTACTGGTTGGAAAATTCAAACTTTTCTGCTGAATTCTTAGTGAAGAATGTTGTTTGTTTTCCATCAATTTTTAGGCAGAAACTAGGTAGAAAACCCAAAACATTTTCACCACTTTTCCGGTTTGAGGTGAAAAACTCAAAAGAAAGTTGAAAAGGGTTGAAAAAGCTTTCAAAATTTCATCATTTTTTTCAGTGAAAAATGTCTGAAAAACAAATCACATTTTTCACTGTAAATTATGCTGGAAAATTTGAATCTGCCAACCAGTGTGGGTGATCCTATCTCAATATTCGAGCAGATAACCAAGTAGTGGATGTATTTGGTGTTAAGGTTTGTCGTCCAGCCCAGATGCTGCTAGACTAAATTCCAAGCCACAAGTTGTTTGTCGCCCCTATGGTACAATTGAGTACATGAACGTCAAAAGGGTGAAGAAAAGTCTTCCCCCGCCACCTGTCAATTATACTGCAACCCCATTGCTCCGACCCCCACCAAATTTGGAGTAGTCATAGATACGGTATGAAGACATTTTCTACAACAGGACTAAGGATTTTGTGAAGAACTGCACACCGGAGACAGTTTTGGCTCAAGTAATGGGGTGGCTCACGTAGCGGGGATATACTGTATGGTCTATGCCCTTGGAGGCACCACATCCATCTTCATTATTTGTAACACAAAGAGATGAGAATAACAAGGAAGTCAAAAAAGAACAAAAAAGGGAGGTTCGAGCTGGGGGTTTTACAGCAGCCTTTTTTTGTGCCCCTTTTTGCCCTCCTTTTTGCATTTCGCACAAGATTGCATGTACAACACCATTCTTTTTGTTTTCTATCTTTTTTACATGTCTAAATGTAAAGGGAAAAAGAAATCTTGAGAAAAAACCGAAGGAATGCCAAAGAGGACAAAAACGGGAGCGAAAAAGGAGCGAAACAAGTCTACTGTGAATAACCCTATTCATGGCTTCGTCAAGCGGGGCCCTGAGACTCGCTCGGGAAACACTCATCATCGGAGATTGGTTTCCACATGGACACCGAACGGCTTGAGAGCACTTGAAGATGGTTTCATACAGCACCCGAACAATCTAGACCCACGTCCCGGTAACCAAAGGAAGTCGTCCAAGAAAGTCTAGATTCGCAGCGCCGGCAGACACGGACGGGGGCGAATATTAAGGCTCCATTCGGCTGGCGTTACTTAGCGGTCGTTAACAAGACTTGATGTTATCAAGAGACGGTACTTTGTTCCGTTACTTTGATAAAACTTCGGACAATTGCCGAAATGTCCGAAATTGAGTCCGAAACACGCCAATTCCATGTTTCCTCGCCTTCATTTGCATCCTACACTTGCTCCGACCGTGTTAGCTCTCTTTCGACACCAGCCCATCTCATATTCGGCCTCATGACTCGTGTCCCCCCTTCCCCATCATCCAAAAATCGCAAGAAAAGGCGCACTGCAGTCGCGCAAGTGGTCTTGGCGGCTGTCCTTGGTGCGGTGGAGGTGGTAAAGCCTCGGCTCTTCCCAGAGCCCTACCACACGTCCGTTCGCACCGGCCAGATGTGGGTAAACAAGCTCCTTACCGGCCATTGAGATCGCATGCGCCGTAATATGGGGATGCACAAGCAAGTCTTTCGAAAGCTTGCTTGTGCTTTGACCGCAAAGACCGGGCTTGGTGACTCCAAACATGTGACATTGAATGAGGCCCTGGGTATCTTCATGCACATGCTTGTCACCAATAATATGACAGAGCAAGAGCATGAATGGTTTCAAAGAAGTCCCGATACGATTCACCGGTAGATACAATTTTTCAAGCTGAAATTGTATTATTCCTCTAACGCCATTCAGCCACTTCCATAGGGTTCTTAATGCGGTTGTCTCCCGCCCTTTTCGAGATAGGTATCTAAAAATGCCCACTCGAGACACCGAGACGTCCCCACACATCATAACCAATCCGAAATTCTCCCCATTCTTCGATGATGCTCGTGGTGCGATGGATGGCACACAGATTGGCACGTCCCCTCCAGATGATGTCCGGAAAGGCCGCTTTCGCAATCGCAAAGGCTTTCTCTCTACCAATGTGCAGGCAGCAGTCGATTTTGAGCAGCAGTACATCTACTTGCTCACTGGATGGGAAGGAAGTGCTTCTGACAGCGCAATTTTTAATGCTGCACGCCAATCGGACCTTGCAATTCCAGTCGGAAAATACTTTCTAGCAGATGCAGGCTATCCTTCCTGTGACACTCTCTTGGTTCCTTACTGAGGCAAGTGTTATCATCTTCGTGAATGGGGGGAGGCAGGCGAACAGTTTGTATTATCTGTTTGATTGTGACAATACAATTTGAACATTTTTTATGTAGGCCACATGACCATGAAGAGCTGTTTAATCTTCGGCACTCTGAGCTCCGTAACGTCATTGAGCGGGCTTTTGGTGCAACAAAAAAGAAGTTCAAGATGTTTCGGCAGCCATCAAATTTTTCCGTTCGCACACAAGCCCGCATTATCATGGCGTGTGGTATCATTCACAATTTTATACGGATCCATGACCCCGACGATGCTGATTTGGATTTGGACATGGAAATGGACGATGGTGGGCTAGATAGTGCGCCGCGTAGAGACATTGACCCAGATGAATTATCTGCTGGAATATCACCCAATGAAACGGAACGGGCAGATGCGAGACGTGATAATATTGCAAGGGTGATGTGGGCTAGCTACCAGGCTGAATTACAACGTCGGGCAATGTAACTACATTTTCTAATTACAGTCCCATGGCACGTGCAATAGAATTGTTGAGCCAAACCCGACGAGCAGCCTTGCGATGATCCGGAAATTTCAGATATTGGTCGGCAAGCTTGGAGCTGCTAAAAACCTCCGCAGCAGCAGCAAACTCATTGTCTGAAAGATCAGCACCTTCGTCCTCAAGCAAGGCATTCCAGGCCTTGTCGCAACGGGCAGGAGAATCGGAGGTAGAGTTGGTCTGCGACTCTTCTTGGAAGGATGCTGCTGTCAGGACCTAAATTTATCGGGTACGCCCCGGCCTACGGCCCTTGATACAGATTGACAGATGTATGATACATATCATTGGACCTAGTAGAAACTACATATAAACCCTATGCACTCGTCCTTGCCCTCAGTCTTTTGATCCCACATAGCGGGAGACTGAGGGTGAGTCCATTACTTACTTCTGATACCTTTATTTACTTATTTTGTAGTATAGCGCCTTCCGCGCATTTTCAGGTATTTAATACAGTCTTTTGATCCCACATAGCGGGAGACTGAGGTATAGTGCCTTCCGCGCATTTTCAGATCTTGATAGGTTATGGGCCACCGAGCGCTGTCGCTCTGAAACATACCTTACAAGAGAAGACTCACCGCTCGCTCATCAGAGCTAGAAGCACTGCGAGCACTGCCTTGCATTTATCACACAGCCGGCATCCTCACACAGCCGACATCTTTCACACAGCCGACATTTCTTTTCACACAGCCAACACTTCTTTCCCACACCATGTCATCTACAGCTGTCCCGGTTTCTTCTGAGCTTTCGGGTGCAGAAGGATGGCCAACTTTCCGTGTTCAGGCTCAGATGGAGCTACGCCGAGAAGGGCTGTTCACTTTGCTGGAAACTGTTATCCAGGCTGCTAATGCTGCTGATGCTCTCACTGCTGCTGCTGCTAACACCCCACTACCTGGAGCTGCTCCTCTTGCAGGCATAGCATTCAAAGACACCCCTGCAGAGCGAAACAGTCGTGCCTTGGGGATTATCAATAAATTCCTTTCAGTCGAACCGCAAATGGAATATGTTGATGAACCAAATGCAGGGTATCTGTGGGCAAAGCTTCGTGGGCGCTTTGAAGAGGACAATCGTGCTGATACTGCCATGGGCATTCTCGCTAATCTCTTTACCACTAAACTGGTGGTAGAGAATGAGCCAGAACTCATTGATCGCACAAAGATTGAAAATCATATAGGTGTTATCAAGGGACACTTTGACCGTCTTGCACGGTTGAAATACCCTTTTTCTCCAGACCTGCAGCCCCTCATCCTGCTCAGCACTCTACCAGAGGATAGCTATTGGACAGGAATCAGAGGAAACATTGTCTCTTCTCTTGGAACAGGGATGACTTGGGATAAAGTCTGCTCTCGTCTCCTCACCATTGGGAAGCGCCCAGAGGATAAAGATGATGAATCTGCTCTGGCTGTTAAATCACAGAGTACCAACAAGGCAAAGTCATCTACCAGCAGCGACAAGTTCTGTGTCATTCATGGCCAGAACAAATCTCACACCTCGGATGAGTGCCATCAGTTGAAGGTCCTGGTCAAGGATTTAAAGAAGGGGAACAAACCCAACTCTGGGAAGCAGGACAGAAAGCGTAGTGCCAGGGCTAATGCCTCAGCAGCCACCAAATCTGATTCTGATGATGAGGACAGTGCCAACCTAGCTACACCTTCTGTATCTCACAAATCTTATACTGCTATGTCCGCTTATATCTCGCGTGACTCAGCTGGTGTGATAACAGTGGTAATTGACTCTGGAGCATCTACCACAATGACACCACGGATAGATTGGTTTGAAACTGGAACTTACCAGGTTTTGGACCCGCCAAGGAGAGTACGCCTGGGCAATGATACATTCTGTGATGCGGTTGGAATTGGCATTATTCGTCTGTCTTGCAAGACAAAGCGTGGAATGACTGACCTCTCATTGCAAGCCTTGCACATTCCCTCATTCGGGATAACCCTCTTATCTGTTCAGCAGTTGACCAAAAAGGGATACCAATGTGTCTTTGAAGGAAATGAGTGCATTGTACGAAATCCTAAAGGACAAAGAATGATTGAGGCAAAGCAACAGAAAGGTCTATTCCATGTTACCTGCTCTCCCTTAAGTGCAGATCCAAATGCTTTATTTGCAATGGATATTAACCACCTTCACAAAATCTCTGGGCATACAAATTTCCAGCTACTCCAGAAATCGGTCATTAAACACCGGCTAGGGGAAATTACCTCCTTGACTGGGATCCCGACATTCTGTGAAGCTTGTGTCATAGGGAAAATGAAGAAACTGCCATTTTCCAAGAGCCAGACCAAAGCTCGTGGTCCTTTAGACATTGTCTCCTCTGATGTTGGTGGACCAGTCACACCAGAGGGCCCTGGTGGAATACGCTACTGGGTGGTATTGGTTGATCATTGGTCTTCAAATGTGTGGGTCTTGTTTGCGAAAAAGAAATCACAAGTCTACAAACACCTGAAGGAATGGCGTAAGAATGTTGAAGCAGAATTTCGTGGACAGATTGCCAACTGGGAGTTTTGTAATGGCTGGATTCGATTTTTTCGCACAGACGGAGGTGGTGAATTTACATCCAAGGAAATGGAAGCAGAGTTCAAAAAGCAGGGAATCATTCATGAAATCACTGCACCATATACACCTGAACAAAATGGTATGGCAGAACGCATGAATCAGACTCTGGTGACTCGAGCCACAACTATGCTGATTGATTCTCTACTTCCTTGAAAATTCTGGACTTTTGCTCTCCTTGTAGCTGCGTATACCATCAATCGCACTCCTACCTCCGCACAAAATTATCGCATTCCACATGAGATCCTCTATGACCGCCCAGTGAACATACACCATCTGCATCGTTTTGGATGTAGGGCATATCCTCTCATTCCCAAGGAAAAGCGCCACAAGCAGAAATTTGGAGACAAAGCAAACCACTGTGTCTTTGTTGGATATCACGAGGGCAGTAAAGCATATGACCTACTTGTGATCAACAAAGATGGTACTTATGGTCAAATCATAACCTCGAGACACGTCAAGTTTAATGATGACGAACCATTCACTGTGGTGCAACCTCCAGTGGAGCCAGCAGCTAATTCTAGACAACAATTTGAGAAATTTTCTCAGAGTCTACGACCCAGAGAGATATCATATTATGATGATGATGATGAGGATATCCCACTACAACAGATACCAGTTTCAGTGGGGGACCCTCAGCTCTCTGCGGCTCCAACAGGGGACAGTTTACCTCAGACTACTCCCCAATCATTACCAGATGATGGTCCATCTATTGGACATCCTTCCGAGAGGGGAAATCCACCACTACGAAAAGTTGCTGGTGCTAGAATTGAACCCTCCCGAAGAACAACACGCTTTCGTGTGGCAGCTAAACACCCCAATGCAGATTATGATCGCATTGCACAAGGGCAACAAAGTCAATCCAAGTTACAACGTGCAGCAGAAACTGCAGCACGAAAGGTAGCACAGGATAGAGCAACATCTTCACCTGAACCAGACATTGACACAAACATTGAGGAACCTGACATCCCTGAAGCAGTACTTCTTGCTAGTTTCCAGGATGCTATAGCTGAAGCCCTTACTGCACAAGGCCCCCTGGATCCTGCAAGCTGGCAGGAAGCTATGAGCAGCCCAGATGCTGATCAATGGATTGGAGGACTCAATGAAGAACTGGCTGGTTTCCAGGAGAATGATGTCTACGATGTTGTTCCCATTCCTGAGGGTGTAAAGCCAATTAAATCCAAGGTTGTACCAAAGGTCAAGACTGACGAAACAGGCAAGATAGTACGATACAAAGTCCGTATTGTTGCTAGGGGAGACACCCAGAAAGAAGGCATTGACTACAAAGAAGTTTTTGCTCCCACTGCCAATTTGGAATCTGTGCGCATTATTTGTGCTCTTGCTGCAAAGTACAATCTGGAGCTCGACCAAATGGATGTCTCCACTGCTTATCTCAATGGGGAGCTTGAGGAGGAAATCTACATGACTCCTCCAAATTGTGTCGAGATTCCTGAAGGTCACTGCTGGCGATTGAAACAATCACTATATGGTCTGAAACAAGCAGGTCGGACCTGGAACCGCACCTTTGACTCAAAACTCCTTAAGCTTGGTTTTCATCGACTCAATTCAGAGACATGTCTGTACGTTTACAAAGAAGGCAAACAGACATGCTTTGTTGTAGTTTATGTCGATGATCTCCTCATAGCTGCTACATCCAAGGGGTTCTCCCAGCGAGTAAAAGGATTACTTTCATCCAGTTTCAAAATGCGGGATCTGGGCCCAGCTAAATATCTGCTTGGGATCGAACTGGTTCGTGATCGCAAGAAACACACAATTGCACTTAACCAGCGTCAATACATTGACAAAGTCCTTGCTCGTTTTGGCATGACAGACTGCAAGCCTGTGTTCACTCCAATGGCTACAGGTGCCCATCTCAGTAATGATGATCCTGATGACAATGAGACCATATCTCACATGGCACTTGTTGATGGAGGACCAGTTGTTGCATACCAGAGTGTTGTTGGATCCGCCATGTATGTCATGCTCGGTACACGACCAGATATTGCACATACTGTGGGAATGCTTGGTCGATTCAGTGCAAATCCAAAAAGGAATCACTGGGCTGCTGCCAAACGGCTTCTTCGTTACCTCAAAGGCACACGAGATTGGGCACTCCACTTTGATGGAGCTGACCTTGGCATGGACATGACATTCTATGGCTACAGTGATTCAGACTGGAATGGTGATAGAGACACATCTCGCTCAACTTCTGGTTATGTCTTCATTGCAAGTCGAGGAGCTATTGGCTGGTCAAGCCGTAGACAGTCCATGGTTGCCCTGTCGTCAACTGAAAGCGAGTACATTGGGCTTGCAAATGCTGGGCAGCACTTGGCATGGTTGAGATCCTTCTTCGAGGAGCTTGGACAGCCCCAGAAAAATCCAACCGAGTTGCGGTGCGATAACCGTGCTGCAATTATCCTTTCCCAGGATCCACAATATCGTGCACGAACTCAGCACATTCAACGGAAGTATCACTTCGTTCGGGATGACTTGGTTCGACAAGGGGAATGTGTGGTACTATGGTATCCAACAGAGGACATGCAGACATTTTTACAAAGGCTTTACCACATGACAAGCACTCAAAGTTCTGTCTGTCTATGGGACTACGGCCTGGGTCGAGTGGGGGTGTCCGGACCTAAATTTATCGGGTACGCCCCGGCCTACGGCCCTTGATACAGATTGACAGATGTATGATACATATCATTGGACCTAGTAGAAACTACATATAAACCCTATGCACTCGTCCTTGCCCTCAG
The DNA here is from genome assembly GCA_029378375.1 of Mycena olivaceomarginata. Taxonomy (NCBI): domain Eukaryota; kingdom Fungi; phylum Basidiomycota; class Agaricomycetes; order Agaricales; family Mycenaceae; genus Mycena; species Mycena olivaceomarginata. Next base: position 4,157 of record JARKIC010002314.1, on the reverse strand, counting down.
TCTTTTGATCCCACATAGCGGGAGACTGAGGGTGAGTCCATTACTTACTTCTGATACCTTTATTTACTTATTTTGTAGTATAGCGCCTTCCGCGCATTTTCAGGTATTTAATACAGTCTTTTGATCCCACATAGCGGGAGACTGAGGTATAGCGCCTTCCGCGCATTTTCAGATCTTGATAGCTGCAAGACTCTCAACAGAGGCTGCGAGGCCCGCGAGGATGCTCGTGCTGGAGACGCGGCCGTGGCGGGAGCGCTTGGGCTCACCCTTCTTGCTAGCGCTGGCGAGGCTGGTCTTTGGAGTGCTGAAGGTAGAGGAGGAGGAATTCTGGTAGAAACAAATTCAGCACGAATTGAAAGAGAGAGAGAGAGAGAGAGAGAGAGAGAGAAAAAAATATAGCAGACACACCGATATATTTCCAAGTACTCCACGCCCGTCCTCTTCATCTTCGTCCTCGTCCTCATCCTCGTCTCCACCGTCATCGGCGTCATCCACAGCCCCAGTGCCATTATCCGATGTGGGGTCTTGATTGCCGCCCGAGAGACCATTCGAGAAGGCGTCCTCGCCCGTGGCCATGACGTCGTCACAGAGAAAGGCCATGTCATCGAAGTGCTCGAAGGCACGGTCCTTGAAGACCGCGTTCTTCGGGTGCTTCTACCCCAGCGTGAACAGAGCATGTGACATCGAACTAAAAAAAGACGACTCACATCAAGATAGGCCGCCCAAACTTCCTCTGTTGCAGTGATGCATTTCGAGCGGGGATTCCATCCAAAGCCTGAGAGGGACAGCATTCCCTTCATGATTTTATATTGACCCTTCAGCTGGTAGACAATTTTCAGAGATTACAAAGATTGAGACGATATGACACACCCGAGTCCAGCAACCTTTGACTTGCTTTGCTGTGCGTGCATAGCCTGCGGCCTTCAGAGCGACTACAACTTTGGTGTAGCTCTCCGAAGTCCAGCCCGACTCAGCCCGGCGGCCCAGCTTCTTCTCATCGAGGAGAATGCGAATGAGAATGGCCAGCGTGGGAGCTGTCCATTTATCGCGTTTCCCGCCATTTTTCGGCGCTCCATCCGTGTTTCCAGTGTCGGAGGACGTGTCGTTTGTCTTCTTTGCCTTGACCATGGTCTTGGAATAGAGGTATAGTGAGGAGGAAGAGCAAGAGGGACGTGACGAGCTGGCAAAGAATCAAATATACAATGGCCAAACAAAGGCCAAAGTGACGGCAAACAGTGATTTACGAAGCGACGTAGCAACCGAATATAATCTAGGGGTTCTTAAATACGTGAAGTAACGGTTCCTTTGATTTGGCGGGGAGTTTTTTCCCAAGGACCGCTAAGTAACGCCCAGCCGAATGGAGCCTAATATAGTTCCGTCGAGATGAGATTCTGTGCAGGTCATATAAGTCGTACATTTTGCCAAGACAATGACTATTTTATTTTATTTTATTTTTTTCAGACTAGTGCATGTCAGTCTAGCCCAGCACCAGTAGAATGTTGATGCTGGTTTCAGGAAGGTTTGGTTATTGACCTCGTTCATAGGGCCATAGTTTGACTTGAGCTTCAATTATACTCATCTGAATCTTTAATCCGTGGCGGGTTCTGAATTTGTCCTCAAATCAATCATCGAAGAAAGAAGATGGTTGGAAAGTGAAACCGTAGAGAATCAACCGGAGCCACACGCAGAGCAATCAGAAGTCGTAGGGAAAACTAAAGGGGAAATGGGAATTGAGCCGGACAATCCAAGCGAGACAAACCATGTACGAGACAGGACAATGCGCAGGCGGAGTCTGACAGGGCTGCAAAACGCAGTGAGCAACAGTACTGTAGTGTTTCGACTAAATGTTCAGGTGACGGGTGACAGAGGGTCGTGAATTAAACATATTTGGTATGGGTGGTGGTGACTTTTCAATTTCTGTCGCTCAAACAGGCCGAAAAATGCTAAAATCCTCGGTCCGGCATGTGCCGGAATACTATACAGGGTAATTCTGCACTGATTGCCGAGAAATGAACACCAAGTTCAGTGAACATTTGAGGGTGACGGGTGACATGATGTGAACATTCGGTCGAAACACTACAGTAGTCCCTTACAGATGAGTGAAAATTATGCAGATAATATCGATTCTGAACACATAGAACTATGCAATAATAACCAAAGACACGGGGAGCGATACAAACACACTTACGAAATTACAAGCCCGTGACCTGCAGCTTTTTGTTAACGCTCTCTTCAAACCGTACCTCTTCGCACTCCACAACCGCGTCGCCCGCAACATTGAACGTGTTGTTAGCTAAACTCTGAAGGGCAGACTCTTTGGTCGAATCCGTGAAGAGGTATAGTTTCCGTTCTCCACCGTATTCGGAGCAAATCGCGATGTTATAAACATTCAAGTCGGAGTCGTAGAAATGAAAGTCGTCATCGTAATTGGGATGGTTTCGGTCGAGCAACGTCAGGGCCAGGACACTGCAACATAGCGTTCTCTTAGGCCTGATCGGTCGGAGTTTGGAACAAGCGACATACAGGATTTTCGATCCAGGAGGTACGTCGGCTATGAGCGCCAGAGAGGGCTTTCCGATGCCGTTCGTTAACGTGCTGGCGGGTGTATAGACAACGCGATGATCGAATGTCCCAATCATGGTGAGATCTTCGTCCGCAACCCACTCGAAGTCGTCAATGTCGGGCGTATCGGCGACACGGAGGTCTCCAGGATTGCATATATCGCGCTGGAATCGGAAGCCCCCTCCGGTGATGGCGGTCAAGTACATCTCAGGTGAGTGGGCGGGGTCGAGTAAGAGCTCATTCGTGGTGGAAGCTGAATTATTGGGTGATCCATAGGTACCGAGACTCTGTCTCATGGCTGTAAAGTTCCCAGTGAGCCTGGACAGGCGAATTGCGGCATCACAAGGATCCTGAGCCTGAGGCGGGGTCATGGTTCCGCTAAACGACCCAAACTTGACCCAAACGACCCAATGCTGAGAAGGATCGTCAATTGGAGTTCATGCCAGCGACGTAGCCACTTACGGAATACAAGTTGAGTTAATTTCGAATGGCTCGGTGAGATTGCCGAGGGAAAATGGTTTAGAGTAGGTGCCGAGGTCAACAATCACGAATAATTCGTCTTTGATTGTCGAGCTGAGTTTAATCGCCGCGCCCGTCTTGTTGGGGCAGGATACTGTGGTGAGTTCCGCGGTCAGTGGCAGTGAAATTTTCTCGGCCAAGGAAACTCCGGCGGTCAGGCTATTGGTGAACTTCCCCAGGAGCTCGACGGTGATTCTCAATGCAAATGTGAAGGATGGCGTCAGTGTCACGGAAAGGCTGGCACTGGCCGCTGCCTGTCGTTCGCACTTGTTCTCCAGGGACCAGTCGCCAAAAGCCATAGATTGGTCGTCATTCTTCAAATCCAACATTGCGCCGACAGGTCCCCACTTGCACACATATCCAAATGATACGGCGCCGGCGAGAGTGATGTCGAGTTCCACCAGAGCCGTCACAACAAAAAAAGTGCCGAGCTTCAGCAACTTCTTGATTTCCACTCCCGCACTACACAACTGTGAGATACTGATGCGATGCGTAGAATGAACGTACCGTGGGATGGGCTTACTCATCAGCTCAAAAGGCCTGGTCTCGAAATGTAGGCCGGCTTCAGGACCTTGATCAACTGTCCGAACATCCGAGAGATCAAAGGGCGAACCTGATGCGACGACCTCCAAGCACGAGAGTTGCAGTGAAATTGGCTTCGACATTCACAACCGCCGTAACCAGGGTCCCCCCCAGAGTCCCTACGAAGTGGCCCAGCATGTCAACCGAGAAAACTGCACATCCTTTCAATCAATTGGTCAAGGCTTGCGATCGATTTCTTACCAAACCACAGCCCACGCAGTGAAGTTCCAGTGTTCGCTTGCGTGTCGTGGAATTTGCTCCAAGTTTCTGCGCCAGGCGCGATGGACCCAAATTTTCTGTTTCTCTGCTCCACAGCAAATACGAATCAGTTTCGTTGAATTTCGCGTTGAAAGGCCTCAAATATTTTGTGTCGAAGCTGTAGTGCTTTAAATCCGAATCGTAACTGAACCCAACTTGTCTGAGAGAGAGAGAGAGAGAGATAAACAGACGGAACACGAGGGACACCAGGAAGACTCACCAAGGCAAATAGGCTA